>JAFIRS010006148.1:0-42213 GCA_018342105.1 Gonioctena quinquepunctata | reverse complement strand
GGTTCGTCGGTTCGTCGGTTCGTCGGTTGCGTCTGGGTTGTTCGTTGGTTCGTTGGTTCGTTGGTTCGTTGGTTCGTTGGTTCGTTGGTTCGTTGGTTTCTGTTGGTTCGTTGGTTCGTTGGTTCGTTGGTTCGTTGGTTCGTTGGTTCGTTGGTTCGTTGGTTCGTTGGTTCGTTGGTTCGTTGGTTCGTTGGTTCGTTGGTTCGTTGGTTCGTTGGTTCGTTGGTTCGTTGGTTCGTTGGTTCGTTGGTTCGTTGTTTCGTTGGTTCGTTGGTTCGTTCGTTGGTTCGTTGTGCGTTCGTTGGTTCGTTCGTTGGTTCGTTTGTTGGTCCGTTCGTTGGTTCGTTCGTTAGTTCGTTCGTTGGTTCGTTCGTTCGTTGCCTGACCTAACCAAATATTCATCAACGGGTGCTCATGTTTATGTATGACGTAGAATGCCGTATTCGGCGCGTTAGTACGTCTTTGTACAACATATCGGAATGCGTTTTATGGTGTAGTATGGCGCAGTCTCTGACGAATTTACGTAAAATTGATTGGATCTTGAATATATAAGAGGGTAAATGAGAGTATATGAGTGTATAATATAAATGAAGGTAAATGAGGGTAAATCAGGAGATATATACAGGATGTTGGTGAATAAGTACGACAAACTTCAGGAAGTTATTCTGCATGAAAAAATAATAACAGTTTGCTCTATAACTTTTTTCCGCAAATGCTTCGTTTTCCGACATGGGGGTGTTGAAATTTTTCTCAAAAACTGACTATTTATTTATTGTACTGAAACCGCTCGATATATGCAGATGAAGTTTGGTGAATTTCAAGAGGATGTTATTGCACATTCTTTGACATGCAATTGAGAATTTTATGTTCATTATTGGCGCGCATACGGGTAATGATCTCAATTTTTTCAAGGAAGATATGGTACGCCACTGATTTAAAAATAATTTTTGAATTCCTCGTTCAGTTTGTGACAAAAAAATCTGCTTTTTTCTGTATGGGGCGTTGGTTTTATGCAAAAAAATAAAACATCGTAACGCGTAACGTATTTTCCATTTCTTCAATACATTATCTAGTAGCAATGCTAGTAGGCTATTGTCAACATTGTGTTGAATACGAATATTCCAACGAAATGTCAAATAAGCGTTCCTTCATTCTCAGGCTTCCCAGTTCGGTATAACATTAATGATAATACGTAATTAATTTTATTTTTATCGAAAATAATGGAAAATTATTCAAATGCGGAATTGTCAGACATGCATTTTGTCTATGGTCGAAGTAATGGAAATGTTCGGCAAGCTCGACGATTGTATGCTGAGTTGTTCCCAGGACGTAGGGTACTCCATCACAAAATATTTGCTCGTTCTCACCAATGTTTGCGCGAAAATGGTACATTTAAGATACACACGGCTGACTGCGGGCGCCCTCGAAAAGTACGAACTGTGCAACTGGAAGAAACAATTCTCAAGTTGATCGCAGAGTCACCTGAAACAAGTTCTCGAAGAATTGCCAACATACTGAATGTAAGCAACTCCGCTGCATGTAGAATTCTTGAAGAACAGCAATTGTATCCGTTCCATATTCAACGTGTGCAAGCTCTAGTACCTAGATACTTCTTTCCCCGCATAGTTTTTTGCTATTGGATACTTCATAAAATCGCTCAAATTCCCAATTTTTCAAATGGCGTTTCGTTTACTGACGAGGATGATTTTGGACGACAGTGTATACGAAATTTCCACAACAATCATCTCTGGGCTGGAGAAAATCCACATGAAATCTTTGAAGCTCTTTCTCAGCATCAGTTCTCAGTAAATGTATGGCTTGGGGTATTTGATGATCATTAAATCGGTCCATATTCCCTCTAACAACGACTAACAGGCGACTCTTACCTCAATTTTCCATAGGAAGAGTAACATGTTCTTCTTGAAGAAATTCCTCTACAGCTGAGACAACTCTTCTGGTTCCTGCATGATGGTGCACCAGTTCATTTTGGCATTATTGTACGTAATCACTCAGATACAGTATATCCGAATCGTTGGATAGGTAGGGGGGTGCGGAACATTGGCCTGCTCGATCTCCGGATCAAAATCCTCTAGATTCTTGCATTTGGGGTTTTCTTAAATCATTAGTTTATTCCACTCCCGTCGAAAATATTGAAGACCTGAGGAATCGAATGATAGCCGGCTATGAGACAATAAGAAATACATCAAGAATATTTGCGCGAATACGACAATCAATGAGGCGAAGAGATCAATCTTGTATCACGTCTGAGGGAGGTCATCTTGAACATTTGTTGTAGCTTTGCGTCTATTTATTTATTAGTGTTATTTTCTGTTATTGTTCTGGTTTAACGTTATTGTATTAGATAGTTCTTGATAATGTATTGAAGAAATAATGAATACGTGTTAAGATGTTTTATTTCCTTGCATAAATACGGCGCCCCACACGAAAAAAAGCAGAAGAGATTTTTTGTCACAAATTGAACGAGAAATTCAAAATATCTCTGTGGAATATTTTTTTTTTTTGAAAAAATTGAGATCAGTGCCCGTATGCGCGAAAATGATGACCATAAAATTTTCCATTGCATGTCAAAAGATGCGCATTGAATACTTTTCGAAACTCACCAAAGTTTATTCGCATATCTCGACCGGTTTCAGAGCAATAGATAAATAGTCCGTTTTCAAGAAAAACTTTATCACCCCGAATCTCTCGAACCAATGTGAAAACAGAAATGGTCGTCGCGCCAGAAACGAAATATTAGTATATGCGCAAGGGTGTCATATGTTATTCCTTCAAAATCTTCTGAAATGAAATAGCAATTGGAATTTTCCACAGTATTATGATGGAGATGATGATGAATGAAAGTTTACACGAAATTATGATAAAAATATGATAATGGTGTTTCTAATAAATCATAAGATCATATTTATAAGTGGCTGTGACAATAACATACAAGATGGGATAAGAAGGGCGTATCTGGAAATTTCTTTTCACAGTATATTCAGAACGAGCTGAGAAAGCATACCTACCCCATTTCGGATGTTGTATCTCAATACTCACCCTGGAAATTACCCCCGTATTAAAAAAAATCTCCGAAACAGAGTTAATTCATCGTTTCTGGAAATTTCTTCTTCACTCTATATTCGAGACGAGCTGAGTAAGCATGCCTACCCTATTTCAGATTATGTATTTCAATACTCACCCTAGAAACTACCCCCGTATTCAAAAAATATCCAGAACATAGTTAATTCATCGTTTCTGGACATTTATTCTTCACTCTATATTCAAAACGAGCTGAGAAAGCATACCTACCCCATTTCGGATTTTGTATCTCAATACTCACCCTAGAAACTACCCCCGTATTCAGAAAATATCCAGAACAGAGTTAATTCATCGTTCCTGGACATTTCTTCTCCACTCTATATTCAGAACGAGCTGAAAGAGCATACCTACCCCATTTCGGATTCTGTATCTCGATACTCACCCTGGAAACTAACCCCGTATTGAAAAAAATCTCCAAAACGGAGTTAATTCATCGTTTCTGGAAATTTTTTTTCACTCTATATTCAAAACGAGTTGAGAAAGCATGCCTACCCCATTCCATATTTTTTATTTTCAATACTCACCCTGGAAACTACCCTCGTATTAGAAAAAATCTCCAGAACAGAGCTAATTATTCGTTTCTTGAAATTTCTATCTCACTCTATATTCAAAACGAGTTGAAAAAGCATGCCTACCCCATTTCATATTTTGTATCTCGATACTCACCCTAGGAACTACCCCCGTATTCAAGAAATATCCAGAACAGAGTTAATTCATCGTTCCTGGACATTTCTTTTCCACTCTATATTCAAAACGAGCTGAGAAAGCATACCTACCCCATTTCGGATTTTGTATCTCAATACTCACCCTGGAAACTACCCCCGTATTCAAAAACATCTATAAAACAGAGTTATTTCATCGTTTCTGGAAATTTCTTTTTCACTCTATATCCAAAACGAGCTGAGGAAGCATGCCTACTTCATTTCAGATTTTGATCTCAATATCACCTAATCGTATTCAAAAAAATTCAAATAGAGTTATTCATCGTTTCTGAAAATTTCTTTCATTATATTAAAACGAGTGAGAAGATCTATCTGGATTTTGTATCTCGATACTCACCCTAGAAACTACCCTCGTATTCAAAAAATATCCAGAAGAGAGTTAATTCATCGTTTCTGGACATTTCTTTTTCACTCTATATTATTCGTTTTGAATAAAGAGTGAAAAATAAATTTCCAGAAACGATGAATAAGCTCTGTTCTGGAGATTTTTTTTGATACGGGGGTAGTTTCCAGGGTGAGTATTGAGATACAAAATCCGAAATGGGGTAGGTATGCTTTTTCAGCTCGTTTTGAATATAGAGTGAAAAATAAATTTCCAGAAACGATGAATTAGCTCTGTTCTGGAGATTTTTTTTTCAATACGGGGGTGGATTCCAGGGTGAGTATTGAGATATAAAATCCGAAATGGTGTAGGGATGCTTTTGTAGCAAAAACTTAGGGAATACCCTGTAAGAATATCGCCGGGATCCTAAAACGGGTTCTCACACTTGGATTAGAAAGTTTTATTTTTCAAGGGTCATAAACAGTTAAATTTATGAAGAGTTCAACAATAAACAGTTTTCAGAGGCATTGCCATCTGTGGCACAGGGCTGGGAGAAATCAAAGTCAAAGGCCAGAATTAGTATTTTTCGAAGAATTGCGACATCTGCGAGCTTTCGTAACTATCTCGGGGGTCCAGTAGAAATCCCCAGCAGGGGTCCAAATTACGGTGACGAGAAACTCGGACCCCTTGTAAAACAATTCATATTGTCTCGTCACGTACGAATCAAACCTTCGCAGGATTGGAATTTTTCTAAGGAAGGTCGGGTCGCTAACACCGAAGCGACCGTTTGTAACCGATTTTTTATGCGACGGAAAATTGTTGGATTTCATTGGCGAAATGAATTAGCACTCACATGAACAACCATTTGTATTTAGATTAAGGGCTTATAAGACTGCATAGAGTCAAGGGCGGGGGTTTTTCCGATTGTTTTTCCTCCTGAAAGAAAACCCGAAACTCTAGTTTGTAAAGGGCAATCACTTTTAGCAGTCTAAGAGAGAGAATTATTGTTAGAAAACGAAATAGTCAAATCAAGAATTCCATCAGTTCAAAGTCGTACCGCGCGAGCAACGGGGAGGCGCCACCTCTCGGATGACAAATATCCCGTGATGTCCCCACCTACGTCTAAGATTCGGATTGGTCGACAGAGACATAACGAATTGGTTTACGATTTTTCGAAATACCACCCCATTGGTTCGGTAATTATGCCAACACGATTTGATTAGACTAGGGGTGGAATTTACTTTTATTGCCAGCCAAAATTTTGCTGTAGTAGGGTTTTTCAGAGAAAATCGGGGGGGTTGAAATTGGACGAGGTAAATCCTCGCAAAAAAATTGTCAGTTGGTGTTTCATCGTTGCTCGAGTTAGTTGACCTATCCGAAATTGTAGTTCAGTCAATCAGTTCCTTTCTTCGGTCGAACTAGAGAACAGTAAAAAAACGGGCGAATTAGCGTCGACTCGTCGGGTTCAGATCATTTCCAAATTTCGCTCACCGGTAACTGTGGAATTCTTGGTTCGAAGTAAATTGTTCAACCGTTGAAGTAATTGAGTTTCGTGAGATTTAATTTCAGAACCTATTGGTTATAGAGTGTCATTCGATCCACTTAGTTTGCTCACAAGTTCATTAGATTGTTTAATGTGTTAAAGTTTCTTTATCTAGTTTTCATTTCATACATGTCATTCACGTATTTTATCCGCTCACCAAGAATTACTCTCAAATAAAAGCCATCTTTAGAATCAGTGTTTAACTGGGTATACTGGGGAATTGGGAAAGTGTGCTCCAAGGTTAGGCGTGGACGCCGAACCCACCGTCCGTATCCGTGGATACCGAGAGACGTCTTATTCCTGGGGAGAGGATTAACGAATTCAAAGGTAAGTGTCCCATGTATGTGCTATCACACGTTCCTAGCATACGCTGAGATAACCAACTGTCGTCCTTCGGAAGCAAAGTGGCATATTTCGCAGAAACTCTGGCAGTTCTAAGTTTGTTTGGGCCGCCCGGTATCTTTCAATGAACTCACATTAGGGCCAACCGACAGTGAGTTATGCAATAAAGTCAATCAAAACACAACGGGGAGTTTGCAATTGGGGGTCGTGTGTTATAAAATGGTGTCAAGTGTAGAAGGTATTGAAACATATTTGGCGAAAGAAAACTAATGAATGGTATCAAAGCCACTGGAAAATAAATTCAGAGTCAATAATTGGGAAATAATTTTTAGAAAATGAATTTTGACCGCAAGCGTTGAAATAATTGAAGTATTTTGAGAATAAATAGAAAATCTATTAGCAACCACTAGTAATGAAAATGTCCACAATTATGCTAGTAACATAAAGAGAATGAACGGAGGGAGTTATCTCAGCAAACAACCCATCTTTAGCCTAATTATGAAACGATATTAGTTTAACGACCTTAGGGCACGAGATATGTCAACTCCGACTAGGTGTGGTCGTAAAACTACATCAAGGATGTATTGGGAAATCCAGAATTCCCGTGTAAAGATAAGGAGATATCAGATCAACCGTAATTTGAAAAGAAAAATGACTTATATATATTCAAAATGAGATATAATTGAATCATTAATCGAGACAAGGAGTGGGTTACCCAGATTTTATAGGGATTAGTATTTGCATTTCTTTACAGGTATGAGTGTCGGTCAATTGAACGAAAGGGGATCAAGGCAACTTTACAGACCCTATCATAAACAGTAAACCCTTCTGGGTCATGCCGGAACAAGAGGTATATTTGTTCAGAGGAAAAATGGGAAATACGGGGTGAACCATCTTAAGAAACGATAAAATTGTGGACTCCTTTAAATAAGAAAATATCACGTCAAGTCGGAAAAACAATTTTGAAGCGAGTTCGCTAAGTTAGTGTCAATAAATTAATAGCCTTATAAAAAGATAAAAAAAAAGGTGATAAGATATCGCTTTAGAAAATTTTTGTCAAAAAAAAAATATATATCGTACAAAAGGTATTCAGTCCACGGGGAATTTTGGATTTGCAAAACGAAGAACGAGAAAAAAAAAATATAAGAGGGTTAGCATTTTTATGGGGAGCTCTTAATTAAAATTGGAACTAATAGTTCAGGAAAAAATTTTTTTTTTTCATCCACTGGCTACACACAGACACACGCACAGTGAGCGAATCATTCATGTATGTTAATAGTCCGGTGTTTCATTGACAGATTTCGAAAAGATTACTTTGGAGAAAAGGACGGTTCAATATTGAAATTTAGAGTTGTTTTGTTAGCACAGGCAATTTAGGCTTGCAATACAGATATAATTTTGGATTTTTTGAGAGAAATCATAGCGTTGAGTTAATGCACATCCTCCGAAAGTAATTTTTGGGGCAACAATGGCATAGTTGGTACGCCACAGAAATTTCGAAGTGCACCGAAGTTTCGCCGGCAAAACAGATTATGTGATGGTTGATCGGTCAATGAAACCTACCAGCCGTCATTCCAGTATTTAGAGAGAGTGTTCTGCTTGTAGGAAATGGAAAAAAAAGGGGTTTATCTGGAAGGAGTATTTCGGTTATAAACTCCATACAGGTGAATTATGGAAAAAAAATACACAATCAACTAGTGGGGTAGAGAGAGGAACTAGGGCGAGGGGTATTTTCAACTTAGAGTCGTGTTTTATGTGGAAGAAAAATAATTTTTGGCGTCCCCTCTCTCTCTACAGATATATTGCAGCGCAACCGTTTTATTTCAGGAGGAGAGACAACCACAGCCAGAAAGCGGAAATTAACAGTTCTTTTTTTTCAGGGGGCGACGAGAATTGAAATTGAATACATTCTTTTTTTTACATTGGCTTTCAGGTAGATAACTGCGGTTGTCTAAAATTTGTATAGAAATCATTTGGGGGGAACCCCTGCCTTTTTCTTTGTGGGAACTTATTTACAGGTTTTTTTTTTTTGTCGGTAGATTACGGTTATTTGAGTAAGGGTATCGAGGTTATGTGTTCTTGAATACGGAAGTGCAAATAGTGGATTGGCAGAAAAGTGCCGAGTTGATGCACAAAGTGACCATTAGAGGTAGGGTATTGGAGCGTTAAGAGTAGTGTGAAGTTTACAAGTGTGTGAACTGCGCCAAGGAAAATTATGTAAGGAAGAGTAACAAAGAAAAAGAGTAAGCGAGTATTAGTAGGTAGCGGAAAGGGGAAACCTAGGAAGGCTGATAGAAAATGACGACCACAGTGGCGGAGACCGAAGGGATTCAAATAGTATCCACAACAACGGCAGCAATGGCGAGCGTGTCGACAACGACCATTGGAGCGGGTAACATAATGTCTACAGCGGCTGGAGGAATGGGGGGAAGTAACTCGTCAACCTACTCTGGAGGAAACGCAACATCAGCAGGGAGCTCGCATCAGCTGTAGAGGAGATGAATTTTTACGGAGACTCACCCTGGGAGGAACCTCAGACGTAGCCCAAATCGACAGTTTTGGAGGAGGCCCGGACTACGAAATGTTCCTCGATGCAGTGCAGAGTGTTGGCACCCATCATGGTTGGACGGAGGCTCAGATAATGCGGACCGTCAAAATGAAGCTGAAAGACAAGGCCAGGGAATATTACGGAGCTCTCCTGCCAATAGAAAGACCAAGCACCATGGACCAAATGAAGAACTGGTTCCGAAGCGTCTTTGGCAGAAGACTCACCATGAGTGCTGGAAAACGAGAGCTAGAACGTTGCATCCGAAACCCAGATGAAACTTTGGGGGAGTTCGCACAGCGCCTGAAGGTCATAGTCAACAAGATGTTTCCACCAAGTAGTGTCAACACTCCGGCACAAACCTATCACAAGGATATACTGTTGATGAATCAATTCATGGATGGAATTGAAGGAAGGTTAGCCAACGAAGTGTCTCGGAGCGGCGAGTTCTATAGTTCAGATGAATGTCTACAGAAAGCGGAACAATGCGAAGAAGTAGTGTCCCGGATGGTACATGAGACCCGCTACGATGCACGGATATCCGCGATAAGGAGAGTGGAGACCAGAGAGGAGGTACCCTATCGTAGAGAAGGAAGGGATGGAGCCATGGAAAACCGCTCTGAGACAAGGAATTACCAACGGAACGAACGGAGAGGAGGAAGGAATCCCCAAGGAGGCCCCAGAGATAATGGAGCGAATAGATTCCCTTACATGCGAACCCGCTGTTTACGTTGCGGTGAAGAAGGGCATCGAGCGATAGGATGTAGGAGACCAAGAAAAATGTTCTGTTACCATTGTGGGAAGGAAGGAGCACCCTGTTCTCAAAACTCCCAGCGCCCGAGCGACCAGCACAACAGCTAAGAAGCCCAAATTTGCCCCAAAACGTTGTCATATGCCATATCAACCCCAGCCATTCCAAGTTCATCGACCTATTCATTTCCCGGACAGCCACAACATGGCTCCTGGATACTGGAGCTTCCGTGTCACTGATAAAGGAGAAACTGGTTAAGGAATTGAATATGCCGATACACCGCGGATCGACGTCGATCATTACTGACATCTCAGGAAATGTACTCAGCAAAGAAGGATCAGTGAAAGTAACCTTTCAACTTCCGAGAGAAAGCATAGAACACGACTGTATAGTGTGTGACGATGGACTGAGCTTTCCCTCGGATGGACTTCTAGGAGTGGATTTCTTGAACAAGTTCAGACCGACTTTGGATTTTCAGAAGAACTTACTAACACTCCAGGGATACTCTCTGGTTATGTCAGATGATCACCTAATACCGAGTCACCGGACTATAGACACAAATAGTCCAGTAGTGAGGAAAGTGCCGATTGACGTGGAAACTCGTCAACTGTTTCAGTAGGAAAGCAAATGTGTGACAATGTGGAGTGGTATTCGGGGTTCACCGAAGTGAACATAAAAAACAATTTTGGGAAATCTGACGTCAGTAAATTGTGTATTGGGACAGCGGATTCTACACCACAAGAGAATGTGGGGACCATAGATCATGGAATTGAGGAAAATGGTCCAGTAGAATCCCACACATTGGCATCAGGCCTGGTTTGTAAACCTACTGGAGATATGCGCATCGACCTCAGTTTGTCCAACCGTTCTGGCGAATTTAATATAGCCTCTATATCCGACAATAGCCCAAAGGAACGAACCGACAACCAGACCCCCGGAATAGCTGCAGCTGACGACAAAGGAAGAAGGAACGCCGTCCCTTCTGCCGGCAAGGATAATAATTTAAAAGGTCCGAGCTTGGTCCGATTGCAGCATCAAGTGTACATACCCCCATTTCATGGTTGCGACTTCGACGTCCCAGTGGATATCCGGAATTCTAAGGGCGTAAAGGTCTGCGAACCCCTCAATCTTCCCCCTGGACTTTGCGTTGCACACTCAGTCGTAACGATCCCCCACCATAACCAAAACCATAGCAAACCCAGTATTGTCGTTCGTATCCTAAATATATCTCCAATACCGCAGACTATTAGCAAGCATACTCCAATCTTAACCCTGGCAGACGTGACTGTATTAGAAGGTCAAGACATACCAGTTACGAAGAATACAATAGCACAAGTGGAATTCAACCTACAGCATATGGAAGTGAGTGAAAAAGAAGTGTTTCAACAGTTTTGCACGCCTATGAGGATATATTTGCCAAAACAGGAAAACCATTGGAAGCCACAAAGTTAGTGAAACATCGCATCGACATTGGAGACAGTGCGCCAGTATACAAGCCGCCCTATAGAGTACCTTTTCAGCAACAACCAGTGGTACGACAACATATCGAGGAAATGCTGCAGGAGGACATCATCCGCCCTTCTGCGTCTCCTTTCAGTGCCCCAGTGGTGCTGGTCGAAAAGAAGGTGAAGGAAGGAGAGGAGAAAAAAGATAGGTTCTGCATCGATTTCCGAGGGCTCAACGCCGTGACCAAACGAGACTTTTTTCCTATCCCGAACATTCACGAGACTCTGGACTCTTTGGGAGGCGCAGAAGTATTCTCTACTCTGGATCTGAGCAAGGGATACTGGCAGATAGAAGTGGAACCCAAGGATAGGGAGAAGACCGCATTTTCCGTCCCCTGGGGCCACTACGAGTGCAATCGGATGCCATTTGGTTTAGTCAACTCACCAGCGACGTGGATGCGTTTTATGTATGCCGTTCTAGCAGGGCTCACAGGATCCCACTGTTTCGTGTACTTGGACGACATTATTTGTTTTTCGAAGAAGAACGTTCACAAACATGTAGCCAAGCTGAGGGACATATTCGAGAGAATACGTGGAGCAGGACTCACCTTGAACCCAGACAAATGTGAATTCATGAAAACAGAAACTGCCTACTTGGGACACATAGTTTCCGGAAATGGAGGCGACCGGACCCGGGGAAAATTTCCATAGTGGAAAACTACCCAGTACCACAGAATGTGACAGATATTCGAGCCTTTCTGGGACTAGTAGGGTACTACAGGCGGTTCATCCCGGATTTTGCACAGACTGCACTCCCGCTAACTATGCTGACCAGGAAGAATCAGGATTTCGTCTGGTCAATTGCTGCCCAAGGAGCTTTCGAAAAGCTGAAGGCCACCCTCATCCAAGAACCAATCCTGAGGTATCCCGATTTCAACAAGAAGTTCATCTTAGCCACGGACGCCTCTGGTTACGCCATCGGGATTGTCCTTAGCCAAGAGCATGAAGGACAAGAGTTACCCATAGCATATGCCAGCCGACAGTTGAATAAGGCCGAAAAGAACTATTGTACCACGGAGCGAGAATGTTTGGCACTCGTCTGGGGCATTAAACATTTCAGGTGTTATTTGTATGGGACCGATTTCACTGTCTTTACGGATCACCAACCGCTGAAATGGTTGATGAACGTGAAGGAGCCAAACAACCGACTGATGAGATGGTCCCTAGCCTTATCGGAGTACACCTTCACGATCCAATATAGGCCAGGCAGGAAACACGCTAACGTAGATACGTTATCGAGGGTGAAACCTATCAGATACCTAGGAACCGAACCAACCCTGGAGCCCATTTGGAACCGAGAACGCATTCGACGGAGCCAGCAGGACGACCCAGCAGTCCGAAATATCACAGGAAACGTCCTGAGGAATAATAGCCGAGACTATTATCTCGACTTAGATGGAGTATTGTATCGGAAGAGCGAGGATTCACGACACGGAGATCTACTGGTGGCTCCAACCGCATTGTTACCCGAGATAATGAAGACCTATCATGATTTGCCGATATCAGGACATACTGGGTATGACAAGACCTATGCCAGGATAAAGAAAATGTTCATTTGGCCGGGTATGAGCAAAGATATCAAGAAGTATGTGGATGCCTGTATCTCATGTGCCCAAAGAAAAACATCTCCGCATGCGAAGCCCGCCCCACTGAAACGGTTTGATATACCCTCTAAGCCATTTTATCGGATAGCGATGGATGTGGTAGGACCATTACCAGTGACGGCGCAGAAGAATAAATATATATTGACCGTACAGGATGCTCTAACGAAATACGTGGAAGCGTTTCCGATGGAAGATCAGAAAGCTCCAACAGTGGCCAGGACCTTCGTGAAAGGAATTATTCTACGTCATGGGACGCCCAGACAAGTGCTCACAGACCTAGGAACAAATTTCACGTCGAAGATGATGGAGGAGATGTGCCAAATCCTGCGAATTCAACATTTGAAGACGACAGCCTACAGACCACAGACCAACGGAGCACTGGAGCGATTCCACCGGACTTTAAAAGATCTCTCAGTCATTACGTCAGCCCAGACCAAAGAGATTGGGACGAATGGCTCCCATTGCCATAGCCGCGTACAGTCCATGACGCATTCAGCGACGGGGAAAGCCGTCCCGGAGGATTACCCATTCGACGAAATACTCAAACCTCTGCAAGTGCGATATGACGCAGACAGTAACTACATCGCGGAATTCATGCAGAGGATGAAGATAGCCCATCGGAATGCCATCCAAACGATTGAAGCGACGACAGATAGAGTCCATGGGCAATTCAACACGAAGCCAAGGAACCAGGATTCGGCATCGGTGATAGGGTATACCTATACCAACCGGCTATACAAGCGGGCTTAACCAGCAAATTAGCAAAGAAATGGATAGGACCATATCGCATAACGCATCTACGAGGGGTGAACGCCAGGATAGAAGAGATACATGGCAGAAAAGAGCAACTGGTCCATGTCAACAGACTGAAGCGATGTTTGGCCACCGAGGATCCGAGAGACCAATTAGGTAATGTCGTGACGAGGTTTCGAACACATAATCGAGAGCCACCCCGAAGAGCGGAAGTCCAAACTGTAAGTGGAGCCGGTCTCCAGGTAGCAAGGGGAAATAAGAAGGCAGGTGGTTGGGGGATTAATAAGTCTGTTTCAGCCTCAACGGGAGAAGCCAATAGGTCAGGGGAAAAACTGACGACAGGACAACCAGAGTTTCCACCCGCAGAGGAGCCAACATCATCAGGTCATCCCAGGGAGGCGACTGCAACAACAGGACCGCCGGAGGACTTCGAGGGACCAATCACGAGGACCCAGAGAACTACTGGTACACCAAGGACCCCAACAACCGGAGCTGAGGCAGGTGCCAGAAGGAAGGACTACTCTGCCAAACCTGGAACGGAGAGCCAACGTAGGGGTGGAACCGATCCGGACTCCAGATAGTACGAGGAGGCACACCCGGAGCCACGGCCCAGTTCCTGAGCACCCAGGGATACGGCAGAGCAGAATCTAGAACCGGGGGAGTATTAGTTTTATCATGTAGTATAGTTTAGAGTTCAAGTAGCTTTTGTTCGTTGCATGGTAACGTTTGTTACGTAGACATAGGAAAGTTGATGAGAAATTGAAATGTTGTTGAAATTTCAGGAAGGAGAGCGGTACCGGATTATGGAACTGAATTCGGAGATG
The DNA here is from genome assembly GCA_018342105.1 of Gonioctena quinquepunctata. Lineage (NCBI taxonomy): Eukaryota > Metazoa > Arthropoda > Insecta > Coleoptera > Chrysomelidae > Gonioctena > Gonioctena quinquepunctata. The sequence continues at coordinate 28,203 of JAFIRS010006148.1, read as the reverse complement.
GGTGGAGAGGACTGTTCACACCCGCCTGCTGGAATCAGGAAGGAGGAGGCCTATCAAGAGGAGCTGAACAACCCAGAGGACCCCAAGCGGACTTGAAGGAGGAAGAGTATCTCCCCAACCCCATCAGCCATCAGGGAAGGAGTCCAGTATCGCAAGACCTCGTAGTATTTAAGCATTAGTAGTTTGGTTAGTTTTGACGTGCCGATTTATTTCGCTAAAGAAAAAAATAACGTCCCGTCTAAAGGGGGAGGTATGTAGCAAAAACTTAGGGAACACCCTGTGAGAATATCGCCGGGATCCTAAAACGGGTTCTCACACTTGGATTAGAAAGTTTTATTTTTCAAGGGTCATAAACAGTTAAATTTATGAAGAGTTCAACAATAAACAGTTTTCAGAGGCATTGCCATCTGTGGCACAGGGCTGGGAGAAATCAAAGTCAAAGGCCAGAATTAGTATTTTTCGAAGAATTGCGACATCTGCGAGCTTTCGTAACTATCTCGGGGGTCCAGTAGAAATCCCCAGCAGGGGTCCAAATTAGAGTGACGAGAAACTCGGACCCCTTGTAAACAATTCATATTGTCTCGTCACGTACGAATCAAACCTTCGCAGAATGGGAATTTTTCTAAGGAAGGTCGGGTCGCTAACACCGAAGCGACCGTTTGTAACCGATTTTTTATGCGACGGAAAATTGTTGGATTTCATTGGCGAAATGAATTATCACTCACATGAACAACCATTTGTATTTAGATTAAGGGCTTATTAGACTGCATAGAGTCAAGGGCGGGGGTTTTTCCGATTGTTTTTCCTCCTGAAAGAAAACCCGAAACTCTAGTTTGTAAAGGGCAATCACTTTTAGCAGTCTAAGAGAGAGAATTATTGTTAGAAAACGAAATAGTCAAATTGGGAATTCCATCAGTTCAAAGTCGTACCGCGCGAGCAACGGGGAGGCGCCACCTCTCGGATGACAAATATCCCGTGATGTCCCCACCTACGTCTAAGATTCGGATTGGTCGACAGAGACATAACGAATTGGTTTACGATTTTTCGAAATACCACCCCATTGGTTCGGTAATTATGCCAACACGATTTGATTAGACTAGGGGTGGAATTTACTTTTATTGCCAGCCAAAATTTTGCTGTAGTAGGGTTTTTCAGAGAAAATCGGGGGGGTTGAAATTGGACGAGGTAAATCCTCGCAAAAAAATTGTCAGTTGGTGTTTCATCGTTGCTCGAGTTAGTTGACCTATCCAAAATTGTAGTTCAGTCAATCAGTTCCTTTCTTCGGTCGAACTAGAGAATAGTCAAAAAACGGGCGAATTAGCGTCGACTCGTCGGGTTCAGATCATTTCCAAATTTCGCTCACCGGTAACTGTGGAATTCTTGGTTCGAAGTAGAATTGTTCAACCGTTGAAGTAATTGAGTTTCGTGAGATTTAATTTCAGAACCTATTGGTTATAGAGTGTCATTCGATCCACTTAGTTTGCTCACAAGTTCATAAGATTGTTCAATGTGTTAAAGTTTCTTTATCTAGTTTTCATTTCATACATGTCATTCACGTATTTCATCCGCTCACCAAGAATTACTCTCAAATAAAAGCCATCTTTAGAATCAGTGTTTTACTGGGAATACTGGGGAATTGGGAAAGTGTGCTCCAAGGTTAGGCGTGGACGCCGGACCCACCGTCCGTATCCGTGGATACCGAGAGACGTCTTATTCCTGGGGAGAGGATTAACGAACTCAAAGGTAAGTGTCCCATATATGTGCTATCACACGTTCCTGGCATACGCTGAGATAACCACCTGTCGTCCTTCGGAAGCAGTGTGGCATATTTCGCAGGAACTCTGGCAGTTCTAAGTTTGTTTGGGCCGCCCGGTATCTTTCAATGAACTCACATTAGGGCCAACCGACAGTGAGTTATGCAATAAAGTCAATCAAAACACAACGGGGGGTTTACAATTGGGGGTCGTGTGTTATACTTTCTCAGCTCGTTTTGAATATAGAGTGAAAAAGAAATTTCCAGAAACGATTACTTAGCTCTGTTCTGGAGATTTTTTTTAATATGGGGGTAGTTTCCAGGGTGAGTATTGAGAAACAAAATCCGAAATGGGGTTGGTATACTTTCTCAGCTCGTTTTGAATATAGAGTGAAAAATAAATTTCCAGAAACAATGAATTAACTCTGGTTTGGAGATTTCTTTGAATACGGGGGTAGTTTCCAGGGTGAGTATTGAGATACAAAATCCGAAATGGGGTAGGTATGCTTTCTCAGCTCGTTTTGAATATAGAGTAGGAACTAAATATCCAGAAACGATGAATTAACTCTGTTTTGGAGATTTTTTTGAATACGGGGGTAGTTTCCAGGGTGAGTGTTGAGATACAGAATCCGAAATGGAGTAGGTATGCTTTCTCAGCTTGTTTTGAATATAGAGTGAGAAATAAATTACCAGAAATGATGAATTAACTCTGTTTTGGAGATTTCTTTGAATACGGGGGTAGTTTCCAGGGTGAGTGTTGAGATACAAAATCCGAAATGGAGTAAGTATGCTTTCTCAGCTCGTTTTGAATATAGAGTGAAAAAAAAATTTCCAGAAACGATGAATTAACTCTGTTTTGGAGATTTCTTTGAATACGGGGGTAGTTTCCAGGGTGAGTATTGAGATACAAAATCCGAAATGGGGTAGGTATGCTTTCTCAGCTCGATTTGGATATAGAGTGGAATTTGAATGTCCAGAAACGATGAATTAACTCTGTTTTGGAGATTTTTCTGAATACGGGGGTAGTTTCCAGGGTGAGTGTTGAAATACAAAATCCGAAATGGAGTAGGTATGCTTCCTCAGCTCGTTCTGAATATAAGGTGGAGAATAAATTTCCAGAAACGATGAATTAGCTCTGTTCTGGAGAATACGGAGGTGGTTTCCAGGGTGAATATTGAGATACAAAATCCGAAATGGGGTAGGTATGCTTTCTCAGCTCGTTTTGAATATAGAGTGAAAAAGAAATTTCCACAAACGATGAATTTACTCTGTTTTGGAGATTTCTTTGAATACGGGGGGTAGTTTCCAGGGTGAGTATTGAGATACAGAATCTGAAATGGGGTAGGCATGCTTTCTCAGCTCGTTCTGAATATACTGTAAAAAATAAATTTCCAGATACGCCCTATTTATCCCATCTTGTATGTCATTGTCACAGCCACTGATAAATATAATCTTATGATTCATTAGAAACACCATTAGGTATCATAGTTTATCATAATTGTGTGTTAACTTTCATTCATCATCATCACCATCATAATACTGTAGAAAATTCCAATTGCTATTTCATTTCGGAAGATTTTGAAGGAATAACATATGACACCCTTGCTATACTAATATTTTGTTTCTGGCGCGACGACCGTTTCTGTTTTCACACTGGTGGAATTCGAAGCATTTGCGGACAAAAGTTATATAGCAAACTGTCATTTTTTTTCATGCAGAATCACCTCCTGAAGTTTGTGGTACTTCACTAACACCCTGTTTAAGGAGGTGAATGATGGTTAGTGGAGGTATATTCAACGATAATTGTGGGGTGAATGAAGTGATCCCTCCTGATGCTATCCATCTGAACGGATTCCAATATTATATAGGCTCGCAACCTATAATCATTGAAAATAATACGTTGATATTGGGTCGAAAGACTTTTGAATTGATCGGAGGTTAGACGGAACTTCTGACCAAAAATAAGACTGTAAATTTCACCGATCAAGATATTATAAACTATGAAACGATTCGGATGCTCACCGATGCACACAAAAAATCCAACGGAAAAATCATTACTAATAGGTCATGGAAATACATAAACATCATTTCCAAATTGTTTTCACATTAAAGGAAATGGAGGGCAAATAAAAATAGAGGACTGAAAAGGAAAACCCTCCAAAGGAATATGAATGATGAACAGTGTGTGGTTTCTGATCAGATTATGGAAATTGTTCACCAAGAAAAAACGTAACCGATCGAAAACTTAGACTATTTTAGCGAAGCGCCTCAAGGCAGAAAAAAAAACATGGTGCATTATTGCCACACTCCTTCCGGCCATGATTTCGGACCCGAGCGAATGTGGCAAGACAAATATAGCGTTATCATTGATATTCAGTACGAATGGTCGTTGTATCAACCAAAGTATCTGCTACTTCAAATGGTAATGGATGAAGTCGAAAAAATCGGTCATTTTCCGTTCATAGAAAACGAGGAAATTATGAGCCCCCACGAAACCAAACCTGATTCGATATTCATATTTGGTGGCGTGGCTTTTGATGGTCAGCAGAGAATTTGAGAATATTTTTCAATGTGCAGTACATTAAGGATATCGTCGTCATGTATCTGGGTCGAACTTACTCGAAAATACCCCAACAACTGATTCGAGAAAATTTCAATTTGATTGTTTTGTTCAAGCAGGATGGAATCAACATGAAACACGTATTTGATGAACATGTGTCGCTCGACATATCATCCGAATAGTTCAAACGTTTGTGTGAAGAATGTTGGCGTAAAAAATATGGAACAGTCGTAATTGTCAAGGATTTCGATTTGAATGCCGGTAGATGTCGACACGGTTTCGATAAATATATATGTACGTAAAGATCAACGTCAGTAGTAAACGCTCAGCTGTTTATTTCACTGTCAATGGAAAGCGTTCATCGTTGATGGACTCTTCCACCCAAAGAAGGTTGCCACCAGAACCGAAGAGTGCAACCACATTTCACCATTACCAAACAAATGCCTTGCTGATGATGGGCGAAATGCTGTCTAATTGAAAAAACGTTCATTGATCACTTCAGGTTTTGTTGAATATCATTTACCGGATTCGATTCTCAAACGGAACCTTTTTTTTTTTTTTTTTTCGTTTTGAAGGGGAAAACCGCTTGACACCTGGGCCTTGTGTCTATCAGCTCAGGTAGTGTCGGGCGCAACTCTGACTGAAACCCCCCCCTCGCCCTCCTATGCTTGGGACCATCTTATCGACATAGCGTCAAGCACAGGCGGCGTACCATGCGGCTGCTTCTTTCTCTATCTTCGCATGAGTTTTCCACGTCACGTCACGTACAGTACATAAATAAATAAAATAAATAAAATACCATACCAAAATATCACAAACATAGGTATCACAGACTTAAATATCACAGTTCATCTCCATCATTTATTGGGAATCGGTCCTGCCTTTGCATAGCCTCTCTTTCCTTTCTTTAGCATCCATCACCTGTCTTAGAAAATTGAAGCCCGCCTGCCATCTTCTTTCATTAGTGATAATGAGTCCGATCATGTTCTCAGGCATAATTGTTACCCCCAAGGCCATTTCCGCGTTGTGTCGCTCTCGTTCCCATCTCTTGCATCCAAATATTGTGTGATTTGGGTCATCCCATTCACCACATTATAAGCACCAATCGTCCGCGGCTTTTCCTATCTTATAGGTGTATTTTCTGAAAGACCCATGCCCGCTTAGGGCCTGGGTTACATAGTAATTTGTGCCCTTATGGCTACATTCTATCCACGCTTTCAGGTTCGGAATGAGTCTTCTGGTCCATTGAGCAGTAGTAGTATTTTCATCCCATCGCGTTTGCCATTGTTCAATGGTCCTGTCCCTCTCTTCCTTCTTTCCCCTTTCAGTCAGATTGGGAATAGAATCCAGACGTATCCTTTTCTCTATCATGAGGTCTATCGGCGGTATTGCCGTTATGACGCACAGTGCATCAGCCGACACAGTCCTATAGGCCATGGCCACGCGGAGTAGCATCTTCCGCTGCGTTGATATCAACATGCTCCTGTATGTCTTCACTCTGGTGACATCGCCCCACACAGAACCCCCAAACAGAACCTGCATGATATTGATATAATTTATGTTCGAGGACATCAGGAGAAATCTAATTTTGGACTAGAAACTCCAACAATTGAATATTGTTGCACAAGTAATGAATTTGGGGGAAATGGATGACTCAGGGTGGATGGTTCCTATATTTGACAACATAGACAGAGCATCCTGTATGAATAACCATCAAAATGATCGTTCTTGTAGTCTTCACAATGTATTTATTTTGTGTAATTGGATATATGTTGAGTAACCTGAATGAAATGTACGATATTCTTCAGGTTCTGTTGAAAATCATTCACTGGATTTGATTCTCGAACAGAACCTGCATGATATTAATATAATTTATGTTCGAAGACATCAGGAGGAATATTATTTCGGACCAGAAACTCCAAAAATTGATTATTGTGGCACAAGTAATGAATTTGGTGGAAACGGATGACTCAGTGTGGATGGTTCCTACATTCGACAACATAGACAGAGCATCCTGTATGAATCACCATCAAAAGGATCGTTCTTGTAGTCCCCACATTGTATTTATATTGTGTAATTGGATATATGTTGATTAACCTAAATAAAATGTACGATATTCTTCAGGTTCTGTTGAATATCATTAACTGGATTCGATTCTCAAACAGAACCTGCATGATATCAATATAATTTATGTTCGAGGACATCAGGAGGAATATAATTTTTGGACTAGAAACTTCAACAATTGGATATTGTTGCATAAGTAATACATTTGGGGGGAATGGATGACTCAGTGTGGATGGTTCCTACATTCGACAACATAGACAGAGCATCCTGTATGAATCACTATCAAATGGATCGTTCTTGTAGTCTTCACAATGTATTTATTTTGTGTTGATGGGTATATGTTAAGTTACCTAAATATAATGTATTAAAAATTGTCTTTTCATGAAAAAAGTTGATGATGATTCGACACGTTGAGAAAGTCGAAACGATTGTTTCAAGACTATCCACATCTGTATTTGTTATCGATATGTTTTGGAATATATGTGAATGAGGAGAAATTGGGTTTGAATTTGTGTATGTATTTGAAACGAGGGTCAAAAATGATGCTGCATCCTTTGTTTTTTTCAGTTGACAATACTTTTCAGAAAACTAAGTTCAAGGTTGTGTAGATATTGGATGTAGAAATTCTTGTTTTGGGGTGTCCATTTGATACACTCTATAGAATAGTATGCAAATTTTTGTGCCAAAATGGTTCGAGTACATCAATTCACATCAGGTCGTTGAAAATTAGCCGAATCGGAAACATTGACTGTCTGCTGAATTTGAACTCATTATCAGGACATTGACCCAGAGTTTTCTTGATGCACTTGTTATGAATAAACATACTTCATGAATATGCGAGAATGCAATTTCGTCATCTGCAATGATTCTCATAATGGCTATTAATTTTCGGTCATTGTTATTGGCTTTCTGCTGAGTTTAACCTCATTATCAGGAAATTGAATCCAAGTTTTCGCTGATGCAGTTATGAATGAACACACTTCATTGTGCAATTCTGCAATAATTCCAATGGATATTAATTTCCTGTCATACTTTCTGTTAAGTTTCCCAAGTTGTAGCATGATTATGAAATACTAATAAAATGAAATTGAATATATATCAGGATCTCATTCATTTCGGAAAGAGGGATACAAAGCTGTGCTCCCAACAATAACGAAGTTAGCTACTAGTGCCTTTTTGACATCGGAAAATACTTGACTATGATTCTCGACGTTGAGACGAATGCATTGACACTGAAATTACCACCTAATCCGAGTGAAGATCTGGCGGTCCCGGGTTCGAGCCTGGGTTCCGACATTTCTCTGTTTTGGGCGGATTTGGATGTTGCTCGATGCGGCCAATAAAAATTGAGCATTGGTTACGTTATTTCATGTGATTAAAAGCATTCAAATAGCGATTTAGTGTTCTTCGTTGAAGTTGGAGGGTGGAAAGTGATGAATTCACAATCTATGGGAGCTATCCTTCAATTTGATACTTCACTCGGTATGCTGGAATTCAATTTTTTTTTTTTTTAAATCGTTTTTCAAGTGCCACAATGGCTCGAGTACATCGATTCACATTAGCTCCTTAAAAATTAGCCGTATCGGAGACATTTTCTTTTTTGATCCCCACCCTGTATACAAAATGTATGTAAATTCGTAAATTTCGGCATAATTTGAGCTACTCTGTGAATTTCTATGAGCGTCGGTTATGTTTTTTTTTCCAATGACAGGCGTCCATGTTTTTTTCTCTCTAATAACAGGCGGATATGTTTTTTTCTCTCCAATTACAGACGACAATGAGCTACTCTGTGAATTTCTATGAGCGTCGGTTATGTTTTTTTTTCCAATGACAGCGCCATGTTTTTTTTTCTCTAATACAGGCGGTATGTTTTTTCTCTCCAAAAGTGCATGTTTTTTCTATACAGTGATGTTTTTTCTCTTAATGACACCAGTTTTTTTTCCAATGACTGCGACCATGTTTTTTCCAATGAAAGGTGAGGTTAGGCGTCAAATTCAAAAGCTAGTGGTTCATAGGTTAGGTTAGACCCTCGTATATTTCACGTTAGGTTAGACCCCCGTATATTGGGGGCCACCCTCGTATATCCAAGGTGAGGTTGGATGCCAAAAATCATGAGCTTACCCAACGTAGACCCTCGTACACGTACATGCAGGTTAGGTAAGTTTGAATCTACCGCCAAAACCAAGTCGCTACTGCGCATGTTGAGCCAGTATGAGGGTAGATGCACTACTCTCTCATGGCAACCTAAATAAGTGAAGGACGAGATACATTTCAATAAATTGAAATGAGTAAATTGTAGCATTTATCAAGCTTAAGCTTCAACTCTCTGTATTCACAACAGACTGAGTAAGTGAAGGAAAGATACATTGAATAAATTCAATTGTGTAAATTTTAGCATTTACTAAGCTGAAACTCCGACTCTCTGTATTCACAACAGACTAAATGAGCGAAGAAAAAAAAATGGTTGAGATGAATGACGACATCCATGCCCAGAAACCGTGTAACCGGAGTTCTCCCAAATAATCCAGCCAAGGTGCTGCAAGATATTAGGTGCTGCCCCGGTGGAGAACACCCATAACCACTCGTCTCCAGATTATTTGAGACAACCACCGACCCCACTGAATCATGACACGAAAGGCCCCATTCAGCACATACCTGGTGAAACAAAATAATACCAATACGACATATAACCAAATTTGGTTTCACCAGCAGCCACTTACAACTGGAGTATCCATAGAGTCACCACAGTAAAAATTAACTTATGGTTCACAGAACAATATGCGAAAAAGGTACGGGAGTGTTCCCAATTTTTCCGCTGCGAGCAAGTCTCTAGTCTTACAAACCCAAAGAGCTGAGGTTCGCACAGTAGCCACCTCCAGCCGCCACTCGAAAACTGAAATCATGATCGTCTGGAGACTCACGATCAGCCAAAGGTAACCCCCAATACGTCTCCCCCCAAGGATCCTGTCAAATCAATTCAACCACCAGGCTGAACTATGTTCGCACCCAACAAGAGCAAGTCCCTTCAAAATGTTGAATGGGTGCTAATTTAACTTTGAATTTGCCAAGGAGAAGAGATAGATAAGAGAGATAAGATAAACAAGTAAGATAAAGCTATAACCTATAAGATGAACATATAACATAATGAGATAAGATAAGCAGATAAGATAAAGAGATGAGGTGAACAGATAAAATGAAGCGATGGGATAAGCTGATGAGAGATTCAAACTCAACCAACGAATGGAAAAAGGCACCCTTGTGTTACAGTAACCACGTTACGTTGCCAAAATTGTGAAACATCAAATCTCACCAACAGATAATATTGGAGAAAACGATAAAAGATAAGGTTTTACCTAAAAGAAGATATCATCAAGAAAACTGATGTTCCACTGAAAAAGTAATTAGACAATCTCAAACGAAGTGAAATTCACCATCTTCCAGCTGAAGATTCAAATATCTTATAGCGAGATAAGATACAATGCGATATAATCAGACAATCTCCAACGAAATAAAAAACATCATCACCAGTCAAAGATCCAATTGTCTACTGAGGACACGATGAAATACGATGAGACATTATTAGACAATCTCAAACGAAATGAAATTCATCACCTCTAGTTTGAGATCAATTGTCTAGTAAGGCCACGAGAAGATGAGAAACGAGAAGGAACTGACAAGTGAAATACATTGATGTAGTGTGTGACCAGATTTCAAAAAGGACGTAGTAATTCAGTACCAATTCGAACTGAAGAACCTACAAAAAAACTGCGAAAATGATTCAAAATCAATCTATCATCCAAGGTGTTGGAGAGTTTTCCTCTTTAGAAGTACAAATTTTCCACCTGGAATAACCAAAAGTACAACTTCAGTCGACCCTTTTCAAGATTTATACTATTTCCTCAAAGTTTGACTTTGACAACTTACTGTAAGTTTCTGCAAATATAAGGAAAGAGCCATAAGGTATGAAGGTTCATCGATATATCTTTCAATAGCCAAGTACTGAGATCAAAAAGATACTAACGAAAGAAAAATTAGTCTTAGGCCTCCCTCACGCAGCCCCAAGAATAGAAATCGAAGGTTGAAATATTTTTTTGTCAGTGACCAGTTTTGATACTCTTACTCAACATCTAGTAAATTCCATGGCAAGAAAATTCTCAGGCTCCCCTCACAGAGCCCCAGAATAGAGATCTAAGATGAAAATGTATCCTGACAGTGGCCAGTTTTGAGACTTTCACTCAACATTTGGTGAATTCCATGGTGATATAATTCCTAAGCTACCCTCACAGAGCCCTAGAATGGGTGGGATATATCGATACTACCACAGGAAAAGGAAGGATAAAGATGGAATATGCCCTCTAACGAGAAGATAAGAGAACAATAATTAGTCGCCTGAACCCTAGCGCTGAAATTTTCTTCATCCGATAGGTTTGAATCGTTATCAACAAAAGCCGATCCAACGTCCTAAGTCTCCGCCGGCATGTCTTCGAGCTCATAAATCGAGTTGGAAATAACCTTAGAAAAAATGCAAGGTATAAATTCGGGAGCTAATTTGGCGGAATAGTTATTAGGAGCTGAAGAAATGGTAACGTTTTTCTTCCGAAGTCTGTCACCGACATGAAATTTCAGCTCAAGTTATACTGACGAGCATTCCTAATATAAGTTCGATGTAACTTCTTACAAACATCAACAAACCATTTTTGGAAGTTCTTGAACATCATCAATTCGCTGTGATTTCTCAGTGATAGTAAAATTGTTATTTTCATTTTATAAAATTTTGACATAAAAATCTCCTGTGACGGGAACGTTTCTAGCAAAATTCAAGGAAGCAGGAGAATACTCAGTAACATCATGTCCAGATTATATGATAGCTTGAGCAACTTTATAGGTAGAAGAATCCCACGTTTTATGATTATCATGAATTTATTAGCTCTTTCAGCAAAATTAACTTGAGGGTGATATTTGGCATTATACCAAATCTAATATAATAATCGATAATATTCCATGAACGCTCCAAATTATTTGCCAACGAATTGGCTTCCATCGTCCACAACAATATACAAGGGGTACACCATATACAAGGAAAACATTATTCTCAATACATTTGACGATATTTTTGGAGATAGTTTTAGACAATGGATGAACTAAGACATATTCGGTGAACAAGTCTACAACAACCAAGACATAGTGGTTACCACTTTTGGTCCAGGATAAGAACCTAACAAATCTTCCGAAACACACTGGAAGGCGTAATTTACGTTTTTGTAAGATCCCATATGACCAGCTTGAGGTGAATTCGAACTCTTACAAGCAGCACGAACAGGACATTTCTTAGCATACCTATAAACATATTTTCGACTTTTTGACCAGTCCTATAATTCTAAGATACGAGAGAGAGTATTAGATATGCATAAGCAGCAGTTTCAGCATCATGATGGAATTTGAAAATTTCTGGTCGATTGGCAGAAGGCACGACAATTTTCCAATGAGTTAGATTACTAACTAGATTATTACGAAAAAAGATATGTTTATAGATAATACCATTTTCAACACGGAAAGAGGCATATGCTTCAGGTTTATCCTCGAAAGAGGTATACCACGCATCAGGCTGAAAAGTAGAGACATCGACAACCGAAATTTCAGGAACATAACGGGATAAAGCATCTGCCACTGAATTTAGGGAACACTTACGATGCTTAAAAAGTGAAGCCGAACTGAGACACTTCGATCGCCCATCTAGTCAAACGTCCAGAAGGGTTAGAAAAATAATGGAGGTAGACAAGGGAGGCATGGTCAATTTCAATAGTGAACTTGGTACTTTCGATATTACTTTTCTTCACCAAATATGAAGCTGAAAGTTTTTTTTCAGTAACGGTTCACTTACGCTGACAAGCTCTAAGGGTCATACTTGCGTGAGCCACGGGATGTTCTACACCGACACATTCTTGACACAGAATCGCGCCTACCCCCTATCAGAGGCATCGCACTGAATCATAAAAGCCTTTATGAAATCAAAACTAGCTAACACAGGAGCGGAAGTGAGACAAGAATTGATTTCCGGAAAAACTTTCTCCGTTGACCTATTTTCTGCCCATGAAGAAGATTAGATATAGGCGAACAGATAAAAGAGAAATCTTCTATAAACCGACGATACCAACTGAAAAGATCTATCAATCGTTCTATTTCGGTGCCATGTTGGTCCACAACAAAACCAAGATGAACAAGAGAGGGTCTATACTTATCCAAGTTAACAGTAGGATTAGCATTCTTAAGATGTCGAAACACTTACTTCAAAGTTTTGATATAGAGATCGAAACTAGTGAGGCCACGATGATGTCATCAATATTAACGAAACAAAATGGAGCCGAAGAAGGTCCAATGATATTCATCAACCGTGCTATTAGTTTCGGACTATTACTCAAACCAAAGGAAGAAACTGTGGATTCGAAGAGAACTCTGCCGTAAACTGCAATAGCCATCTTAGGCCTAGATGACTCATCTGAAGGTATTTGGAAAAAAGCCTTAGTCGAAACAATGTACCCAACTAACATTATAGGAAAATTATACCAAGCAGTGGGGTAAAGCGGCTTCAAGAAGTCCGAATTTACCCATTTCTAACCAAATATTTCACCTTCAAGTACTAACTAACTCCAAAGTTATAATTGGAGTTATAAAAACCATAATTGAGAGCACCAAATCTCCTTCAAAAACCAAAAACTTAATAGGCGTAGTGCGTAGTATGAAATTACTTGTTATGGACTTCAAATATACCTTCACAGCCTCATGGGTTAATAGAGTTATTTACTAGGTTAAATTTCACCTGAAGGTAACCAGCAAAATGTGTTCAAAATACTTGGAACTCTCAGGAAAAACCTTCTGGTGAATATTTACCTAATTATTACCTTATGTATGTTCATATAGTCAGGGAATTGACAAGTCAGTAAACAGGTCTACTATATACTCTTTATTACCTATTTTGGCACCAATTAAAATAAAGGAGTTGCCTGGACATTTCTTGACCTATTTTATACCTACTGCTCTACAATGAGGGCGAGATTACCACAATATTTGTCTAATCAGACTAAATGTCTACAACGAAGTCAAAGTTACCTAAAATAAAATCCTCAAAGTAACTCAGTCTATCATCAGATATTAAAGACCAAGTCGATTCAGATGAGGATGACATGATACAATTTACTTCCTTTAAATTTTTTATTGTGCCCTACACTCTAGAAATCTATGAAATGCCGAGCAAAAATTCGAATAGAGTTAGTAAACCATACAGGTATACCACCAACTATTATCGATTAGCTTGCCAGAATGAGAACAAATGAAAATATAATCCGAAACCATCCTATACTTTCCGATGTCCAGAGATCAGAGCCATCATCTTCCACTCTGTCATCATCAACTACAGAAATAATGTAGAGTAAGAAATTGCTTTTACCGATGATGATACCGGGGAAAAATATGGATCACAAGACGATGAGTTCAATGGGAATAAGGCACAAAGCTTGGAAGATAACCTCCCATTGTTAGAGGAGTTCAGACATTGGGCCTTGTCGCATAAAGTCTCCATACAAGCAGTTGGTAGAACACTCTTCTTTTTGTTCCCACTTATGGGGTACATAGGAGTATTCAACTATGGTGTTGCTTCACGTCTTTTTATGACGGCAACTATTTTAAAACACTCATCCATTATTGAAATAAAAACATGAAAGCATTAACCTTAAACTTTGGTTAGGTCTCAGGTCATGTCGGTAAGAGATACTGAACAATGAATGGGCTGCGTTCAGAAAGCTTCGTCTGTCGCCAGCGGTAAACTACAGCCGCGACGTTTTCAATGATGCAGCGACAAATGGAATTCAATGAAGTTCATCCTTTGAAGTGAATGGATGAAAAATGGTATTGAATACGCAAAAATCAAATCAAATAGAAAATCGATTTTAACAAAAATAAGAGATTATGTGTTGAAATGATGAGTTTCCATGGCTTCGAGAATTTTAAAACCAATCATTGTGGTTTCCGGAAAAGTAAAAATCAAGCGAATCATAATTGGTCGATTTTTTAATGGTATTTACAGTTGGCTGATAAATTGTATATTTCCGGCACCGAATGCGGAACGCAGAAATGTCAAATCAAAATTATTCAGCCAATCACAGCACACCATTTTATATTTGAAAAGTTATGATTGGCTATTTCTCTTCGGAAAGAGATTCCCCATTAGACAATAACATTAATCATGGTTTCTATTCTGGGAAGATGTGCACTGAAATATAAATATCGCGTACTATTATCAACATTACTGATGGATTTGATATTTAATTTCAGAATGAACACTCATTACAGGGTTTTCTAGTCAATATCCATTTCTCTGAGTAACTATAGGTTACTTGGCCTCACCATTAACATTAGCAAAACATATTGACTTTTTCACCCCGTATTGACATTTGAGTGTTTCTGCACAGAACATAGAATAAGTAAAATATAAATTTATTATCCACGATTCGCAATCCATCCAGAGAACGAAACGTATAGACATGCATCCAATAACATATATTGTATTTCATCGCGTGACCACAATGTGAAAGGGTCCGAAATCCCAAGATAAGGAAAATGGACTTCAAAGTCAGGAATAAAGGTTACTTTCGACTTTGAACAAAGTCTATGTTCTCATAGTCAAAATTTTAAGGAATTTCGACATATAGGTCCCATATGGAATCTACGCCATATTTTCGGTTTGAACCGTTTCCGCCATTGTAAAAATAATACATAATTTTCTCGAATCGACCACATTTTAATGAGTGGTAGTCAAGAAATAGGTGAATATGATATGTACACACATACTTCATCTATAAAATCAGTTTTTGAAGTGTTTGATGGAAAAAGTTGTCAAAGTAGACATGAATTAATGTTTTTTTTTCATACAAATCTAATAATTTGATGGGCCCACTTATTTTAGACGAGTAAAAATCAACATTATCACAGAAAAGTTTGTATCGCAAATGAAATCACAGCTAGGTGTGGATGCGAAACCATCACTTATTGCATTATCTGCTATACGTTTATTGACAATTTTTTCTTCATACGCCATGTTCATGTCAACTTCAACGCTTTCACGCATAAGCATTTAGGTTAAGATACACAATATACAGTAAACTTTTATCATCTTCTTCTAACCTGCCATTGTTTGTTGTTTGTTTCATTACAGTGTTTATAACCTGAAATTGGTAAAAATGACTACATTTTTACCATCAGTCGACTAGTCTGGAGGCAATTTCACCTATTTATGCCTTCAACTTATAAGGAGAAATGTCTTAATTTCCCAAATTTCGACTTCTGAATTACTTCCATTTTTTTCCCCATAATGGTAAATTTAAGGTAATTATAACGTAATAATTACCTTCGCCAATTAGGGCGCTGACCTATTCGAAGGTCGAAATGACGTAAATTTTACCTATAATGTTTGTTGGGTAGGTACTTCCCGTGGTTCATTCAAAATACTATCGATAAGAGGATGGGATAGATATCATTAACCGTAACTTCATTAAGCTTTCGACCATCAAAACGTACACGGAAATCTCCTGAACGTTTAGGAACTAACCACAGGGCGATTGCGATGGATGAATAACCTTGAGTTTCAATATCTCATCGATTGCCTTGTTCAAAGGCTCCTGCATGGAAGATAAGGGATAGTACCGTTGAACAATAGGCTTGGCATCACCAGTGGCATCAGTGGGTCAACAGAAGAGTGCGACCAAGTGTACCGGTAGGAGCTATTGACTTAAAACAGTCAATGAATTCCTGAAGTACAGTTTTCTGTGAACCGTTGACTTCAGAAAATGCCTGAATGGTATTCATGGTACAGATAGACGATTCGACAGAACACGACAAGTTACCAAAATTGGCTGGAACACAAAAAACATGAAAAAAATCCATTCCAATCACCGAAGGAACTATGAGAATTTTCAAATTCTTGGTATCACCATTTAGAGGAATAGGAGCCAAAATATATCCCCGAAAATCCTAAGGCTCACCATCAACGGTAGTGACATGAGCGATAGATTCATATTGAATAGGAATATCAAACTTTTGCAAAGGCTAAAACCTACAGAACCCAAAATACACAGTTGCTGCCAGTGTCAGCAAGGGCAAGAATTTTCTGAACAAAATGACATTATTATTGAAGAATTTCAAAAAAAATAGAATTATATTCCACGGAGAAGCAAATTTTTTTGACTAGAGATAGCTGTCGTTTTCGGATTTCGACGACAGTTTCCGAAATTTTGACCGGAGTGATTCTGTTTTTTGGACATTTGTGACGACGTCCGGGTTTCCACCACCGTGATTCCTGTTTTTTGAACGACAATTTGAACAGCCAAGTCACGATTCCAACATAGAGAGTTCGATGAGGCAGATATATTTGCACACGGAAAGTTTTCTCTAAAAGGTTGGTGAGAAACTGGAGAAAAGGAAGTGCTCCACCAAAGGGACTACTCAGATCAGGCACCAATAAACCGGTACCACGACTGGGTGATGCTTCGCACCGATCAGCCCATAAACGAAAATATTCTAATTTTTCACACTGATCAGAAAGCTCAGAGACAGTCCTTGGATCTTGTAACGACAAGTTCAAAATGGAAAAAGGTAATACATTTCTACGAATTCTCCTAATTCTTGTTTCTTCGCCTGGTTTGTTCGTTAAACGATTGAAATGACCTTCCATAGATGGAAACAACAGAGCTTTTCTTTCATTAGAACCTTGAGTTCTTGAATTCATTTCAAGTTCTAACTCTCGAAAAGGGAAACATTCTCAATTAAATATTGATAGAAAGATTTTTCTGTGAATTGAAAAATCCACGATTAAAATGAAGTTATTTTTTGTGAATGTCTAACAGAAAACAACTACTTCCCCGGCTAAAGCCACGCTGGACATTGGACTACATCTGATAGATATTCTGAAAAGGCCCTAACTCAAAAGAAAAATCTGAAATTGAAAACTTGCATTTTCATTCAGATAGTTATTTGATTTTCTATTCCAGTCTTAATTAAGAACTCATAAAGATGAATGAGGCAAAGAAGAATGTTTTCCAAAAGAGAGTACTCACCAGAAATCATTCGTAGCATTGACGCAGGAGGGACATCGCATTCACTAGGTCTTCAATACATTTTTGTCGACGAAAATCTATTTCACGCTTCCACGATCATCAGGAAGACCGGAAGAAATGGGAAACACATTTTCAAGAAGCAATCTCACTTTGCAAAGATGGAAAAAGTTAGAATCATTTCTTTTGGAGAGACACTTTGAAATTAGTGTTTTCTGACATTAAAACCTGTCATGGGGTATGATAGATTGATTTGTTGAAAATATAAACAGGATGTTCATAAAATCAGATGTGGAATCATCTGCGACTGAAAGATAAACTTTCGTCACTATCTTCCATTGTCAAGATAACCTCTTGTGGGGTATTCATGTTGAAAAGGGAAACATTCTCAATTGAATATTGATAGAAAGATTTTTCTGTGAATTGAAAAATCCACGATTAAAATGAAGTTATTTTTGTGAATGTCTAACAGAAAACAACTACTTCCCCGGCTAAAGCCACGCTGGACATTGGACTACATCTGATAGATATTCTGAAAAGGCCCTAACTCAAAGAAAAATCTGAAATTGAAAACTTGCATTTTCATTCAGATAGTTATTTGATTTTCTATTCCAGTCTTAATTAAGAACTCATAAAGATGAATACCCCACAAGAGGTTATCTTGACAATGGAAGATAGTGACTAAAGTTTATCTTTCAGTCGCAGATGATTCCACATCTGATTTTATGAACATCCTGTTTATATTTTCAACAAATCATTCTAACTCTCCTTCATAAAAATAAGGGAGGAATTCCTTCTTGAGTACTGTGACAATATATAACCAGTATGACACTATATAAGGTAACGACAATGATAAACGTAACCAATAAAATCTATAACGATATAGCAATACGATGAATAGTCAATATAGGCCGCATACAATATCAAAATAGATAATAGAAAAAACACCTTTCCTCGACATGGAGTTTGCAGAGAATGATAATATTCTCCGCACAAATGGTATAGAAAACAAATATGTAGCAATAGGTATATACCATATCCTCTGAAACATGAAAATAAACTTGATCACTGCTTCAAAATAAGGTTAAGGTTCAAATTTGTCCACCGACTTGAGTGTCTGGGAATTGAGAGTCTAAAGGAAAATTATATCCAGTAAAATTAATAAACATATTTTATTTAATTCTGAACAACAAAATATTGATGATCAACACAAATAGATATAAACTTAATGTCAATAAATAGCCACCAACATTGCCGGAACAATGAAGAGTCCTATACTCACCCAACATTATTAAATATAGAACTTCACTTTACATTGAAGATAATACAAATTCACAAAATTTTCAGAGTTGGGCTGTTTAAAATCTTAAAACGATTTCGACCTTATTTACTAAAACAAAAGTTCCAATTAACAATCTTTATACATGTTAATGATATATAGTATTCTTGTTTGAATTGTGAGAAAGTTATTGGGACAAACAAAAAATTATCAGGTGCATTACGTCTCATAAAAGTGATTGTAATTTGAAAAAATAGTGTGATTTTCAGAGCATTCGATCAAATCTCAATTTTTAGAATTTCAATAATCCTAGTATTTGGTGAGGAAAAAACCTGAAAAAAATTTCTAGAAATAATCATATTAACAATCAACCTGATTGTAGAATATGTTCCGATATTGCATCTCAGCGTGATATATATATCTACTGAATTCGACGAAAGGCAAAGTGTCCCGAACAACTTTGAATCGCCGCATAGATGATCGTCGAAGAGTAGGGGTTTTCTCATTTTGTTCTAACATCATATCAATTATTCTGACAATTACGGTGCTTTCGAAAACTGGATCACCATGTGATTTCAATCAATTCAACATGAATTCGAATTCAACATGAGATTTCAGTGTCGAAGATGTTTTACAAACTGATTTTTTATTTTATTTGTGATGTGCACCTATATTTTCCTGTTAGCAACCTCGAGTTAGTGAGTTTTTATAGTTCATAAAAGAGATTGTTAATGTGATTTTGTTTTTTTCAGATGGTTCTTGATAATGAAATAAAGTATTCGAAAGTTGACAATAAAAAAGTCTTCTTTACATGATTTCCTATTGATGCAACCTCAAAGAAAAACATAAAATTGTTTTTGTGCTCTCTAAACTCAGTTTTTCAACTAGTCCAGCAAGAGACACCTTCTTCAAATATATATATATATATATATATATATATATATATATATATAATATATATAAAAACTGAGTTTGGAAACACAAAACCAATCTTATGTTTTCCTTTGAGGTTGCAGTCAATAGAAATGGCCATGTAAAGAAGACCTTTGTTAATTTGTCGAGCTGAAAACTTCATTTCATTATCAAAACATCTGAAAACAAAATCACATTGTAACAATGCTCTTTATGAACTAAAAAAAACTTACTAACTCGAGGTTGCTAACAGGAAAATATCTGTGCACATCACAAATAAAATCTTTAAAAATCAGTTTGTAAAAAACATCTTCGGACTACTTAAAATCTCATGTTGAATATGCAAATTCATGTCGAATTTGATTGAAATACACACGTGGTTATCCCAGTGGATTGTCGAGAAAGGACCGTGAACGTGGTCAGAATAATTGATATGATGTTGAAACCAATGAGGGAAGAGCGTGTTTATCCCACTCTTCGACGATCATCCATGGGGGCCATTCAAAAGTTGTACAGGGACACTTTCGCCTTCCAAATAAAATTCAGTAGATAGTTATATATCACGCTGAGATTTGCAATATCGGAACGTTTATTCATACAATTAGGTTGATTGTTAAATGTATCATTTCTGAAAGTTTCTTTATACGTTGTTTTCCTTAGCCAATATACTAGGATTATTGAAATTGCAAATGGACGAGTTTAATCGAATGCCTGCGGCACAGCTGTTTTTTGTTTAAATTACAATCACTTTTCTGAGACGTAATGCGGCCTGATAAATTCATTTTGGTTTGTCCGATATAGACTTTCTACAATTCAGACAAGGAATACTATATTATGACATTAGAACATTCTAAAATTGTTAATGGAAATGATGTTTTAAATAAAGCCGAAATCGTTTTTAAGTTTTTTTGGCAAACCGGAGACCTTCAGACTTGAAAATGTTTATGAGTTTTGGAGTTAGTTCTTCAAATGATGGTAAAGTTTTATATGTTGATAAAGTTGAGTGAGTAGAAGACCCCTTCATGTTTTGTGGCAATGTTGGTGGCTATGTTGTTGACATTAGGGTTTTATCTATTTGTGTTGATAAATTAACATTTTGTTGTTCAGGAATCAAATAAAATATTGTTCATTAATTTTACTGGATATGAAATTTTCCCTTTAGGATCTTTTCCAATTCCCTTAGACACTCAAGTCGGTGGACGGATGTAAACCGTAACCTGTTTTTAAAGGGGGGATTAAGTTTATTTTCATGTTTGCAGGATGGTATGAATGGTATTTTTTGAACCTATTGCTACAGATTGGTTTTCTATACCATTTGGTGCGGAGAATATTATCTCTTAAAACCCTCATGTCGAGAAAATCATGTAATTTTCCTTTCCCGGGAACGTGTTTATGTCAAAATCTGTTAAAATAGAAAAGCGCTTCCATCCACTCCGTCTGTTGGAAGCAAGAATCAGATCGTCAACTTATTTTTAGAATGGGAATGTCAAAGGGATTAAAGCCCAAAAAATCTTTTATAAGATTATCGTACAAAAATTAACCAGTATAGGTGAAGAGTTGATCCCATAGGGTGCCAAAAAATCTGTTTGTAAAATTATTGTCAAAATAAAAATTTGGGAATCGAAAATAAATACCAAAATATCAACAAACATATTCCACGTTAAATTGCAAAGTGAAATTGAATTCCATTTGTTGGACAGGACTTTGCCTAACCACCTCAAGTGGAAGGTTTGGTAAACAGGAGAACAAATCATCAAAACTCCACAATCATGTAGTTTTGGTAATTGATAATTATTTATAAAAATCACTGAAGGTGAAAGAATCTTTATATAGTAGCATATCTGTAAAAAAGCAGAGCCAATATTTCAAGTGAGAAATTTAGCTAATTTATTGTTAGGAGCATTTATCGAAGATACAATAGGTCTCATAGATAAAGTGGGTTTATGAATTTTTGGAAGAGCAAGAAACGTGGAGCAATGGCATTATAAAATTTAAATGTTTGCAGTGACTGCATCAATTAGTTCAACTTTGAGTAGCTTTGAGACAAGTTTGTTTGCTTCTTGTTGTAAGGATATAGTGGATTACGTGGATAATTTGAGATGATATTTATCATCTCGAGTAACTCTCGGCTTTTGAGGAATAATCCCTTGTACATTACAACAGTAACATTACCTTTATAAATTCTAACAACATATAAATCTGGATTATCTTTTAAGAATCTTTTACACTTGACGAAAATATTTTGTATAACTTGTATAAAATGAACTTTCTAGAAATGATACATATTAACAATCAACCTAATTGTATGAATAAACGTCTGATATTGCAAATTCATGGGATATATAACTCTACTGAATTTTACACGAAAGGCGAAAGTGTCCCTGTAATAACTTTTGAATGGCCCGCCATAGATGATCGTCAAGAGTGGGATAAACATGTGCTCTTCCCTCATTGGTTCTAACATCATATAAATATTCTGACCGGTTCACGGTCCTTTCTCGACAACCCAAATGGGAAAAACCACGGTGTATTCCAATCAAACGAAAATTTTTTGATATTCAAATGAGATTTTCAAGTAGTCGAAGATTTTTTTTACAAACTGATTTTTAAAGATTTTATTTGTGATGTGCACCGATATTTGCCTGTTAGAAACCCCCTCGAGTTAGTAAGTTTTATAGTCCATAAAAGAGCATTGTTAAATGTGATTTGTTCTTTTCTAGATGTCTTGATAAGAAATAAAGATTTGAAAGCTGACAAATTAAAAAAAGAGTCTTTTTTACATGGTTTTTTTCCTATTGATCAGAACCCAAAGGAAAACATAAATTGGTTTTTTTGTGTTTCCCAAACTCAGTTTTTTCAACTAGTCCAGTCAAGAGACCCTCTTTCTATATATATATATATATAAATATATATATATATATATATATATATGTATATATATATATATACAAAATATATATATATATATATATATATATATATATATATATATATATATATATATTTACCAAGTTTTTTTGGATCATATAAGTAAAATGCTCTAAAACAAAACTTTATTATGTCTTCCACCAAACTAGGGATAAGATAAGAAAAAACAGCAGTTTTTCGGTGACCTAATGTTCGTGCGCTGATTGTGTGACACTCTCCTTTTTTTAAATCACAAATTTGAAAAAATCTGATTGAATAACAAAAAGGAAATCATTGGCGATATGTTCCTCAGTTTGATTCGGTTAGGTGGTGAGCAAGGTTCAATAACGAATTCCAATTGGTTTTTTCGATTAGGCTACTGGAAACATTATTCTTTTTAATAACTTGACTTGTCCAGTATTTGGCGTCAGACTGACAAAGACAACAGTCAAAGGTAAAAAAATATATAAAATGAGCAAATGTTATCTAGTTCGTATGGAAGGCAGAATAAATCAGTAGAAAATCATTTTAACAATTTATTACTGTTATTCAAATAGTGGAAAAGGATGAATGAAAAAAATGGAATGAACAAATTTAATTGAAATATGAAGGTGAATTTACATTTACAAAATTGAGAAATAATTATAATTGACTAAATTCCCAATTTGAAATTTGAACATTTACATCCGAATATCTGATTCCAAACAAAGGTGGTCGTTGTAACAGTTGAACCTGAGGTACTCTGTGGGTTCAGATATCAGCTGAAGATGGTCTGGTGAAAGGAAACTCAGAAGGCGACGTTGGTCTTAGCACAGTGGTTACGATCTTGGTCTTAGTGGGATGGTCGTGTTGATTGGTGACACTTCGATTTCGCTCACCGTTCACGGACCAGGTGGAAGTGGATGGCTGTGTGACCTCCGAGGTTACCAGTGCTCCTGTCCCCATTTTTTCGCCCGCAAAAACATGTAAAGAAGACGATGGGAATCAGAAATAGTAGCAATTGGGAGAATGGAGGATATCTTTGAGACTCAAGCTTGTTTCAAATTTTAATTTAATGAACCCAAAATAGTAGAATGAAAGTAGTAAAGAAAGTTAACTCCAGTTCGTTCAAATGACTAGTAGAGTATGTTTTCAATAGAGATGAATTTTTTAGCAGAAATTGAAATATTCATCAAAATCTATAACAGGAATAACTGTATAGTTGGTTTGGTTTAAAACTTCAAATTGAATAAACTATCGTGGAATAATTCACTGGGGCAAATGAAAACCCACTCAAAAAAAAAATTTTTACAACATTATTTCAATATTTGAAATTGGAATAATCTTTGACAAATTATTGAATTGTACCAGAAGAGTATAGGGGAAAGTAATGGAAGGTAGTTGAACAAAAAGATATCTCTCAAAAGGAGAGGAGGAAGATACTCGAGAACGAGGCCAAGCCTTGGTTCCAAAGAAAGGTAAGAATTCAATAATATGTTGTTGATAATTTTCCAGAGGAAATTTATAATACTGAAATCCAAATATTTTGGTGATTTTTTCAGAGAAAAAGTATAGAGTTTGACCATAATTTTCAAACGTGAGCAAATAAAACTCTCAGATAAAAATAAAAATTAAGAGAATTATTCCAACGGAAAATGACCCGATAAATGAAATCTACCTTAATATACAGAAGTATATGCTTATATATCCACATATTATCGATATAGAGGGTGGCGAATCCCTTTGTAAATAGGTAAGACGATATTTCTCCCCAGATGGAGAACGATAATTGCTCTGAGGTTAACAAATCTTCCTTCAGCACTAATGTGCCTAAAACCTCCCTGATACAAGGAAAGAATGAGCAAGAAGGAAATTATTTCGGGATACCCCCCTAGATGATAATCTACTGATGATTGATTGAGTTCAAGGTAATCATGAAATTTAGAAAATTGTCATCGATATGTTGGCAGGAGAAATACTGGCACGAAAGACACTAGGAGATTGAGTACTCTGTGACAAATCAAAAGTAGAGCATCAATTCACTCAGGTTGAAGTATTCAT
Organism: Gonioctena quinquepunctata; assembly: GCA_018342105.1. Classification (NCBI taxonomy): domain Eukaryota; kingdom Metazoa; phylum Arthropoda; class Insecta; order Coleoptera; family Chrysomelidae; genus Gonioctena; species Gonioctena quinquepunctata. Next base: position 3,586 of record JAFIRS010006148.1, on the reverse strand, counting down.
TTCCCAGAGGGACAATTATATTCTACTCGCAAAAAGAATGATCAGAAACAAATGCTCACCTGGGAATCGTCCTCTGGGAAGGATAGTCCTTAGAATGCATGTAGCGTAATAACGCGAGAGGTTCACGTGGATGATATCATAACGGGGTCCGATTCTCTTGAAAAGGTAAGGTCACTACAATATGAATTGATAGCCCCGTTGATGAAAGGTGGTTTGAGTTAAGGAAATGGGCAAGGTACCATCCTTTGCGGTTGAACCATCTTCAGCCAAAACATTGTGAATAATAACCTCTTGTCTTTTCCACTCACGAGTTTATTATGAAGATCCTCGGTTTGAAATAGAACCCAAACCCCTTTTTTTTTTTTTCCTCATATGATGTAGCACCCTTTGAAAGAGGTCTAGAATGAATTTTTTTATCCAAAATTGGAGAATATTTGCTCCTTTGGGGTTTCTGGCCCCACTATCCCTTAATATTGATGAGCCTTTATAGATTCGGGACTTGACAGGATCAGCTTCCCTCTCCCGATGTTATAGAAAAATGGACACAATACAAAACAACTGTCTGAAATTAAAATTGTCAGGCACATCCCTATAAGATTCTAACCCTGTGAACTCCATGGATTTTCGAATAATTCTGAAAAGGGCCACCCCGAAGTGGTATATCTTCGACTTGCATTTTCTGATACAACACATCAAGTTTCCCCATCTGCGCAAAATCTAGGTAGCACCAACAACATCCCTTTCTATAGCTCGGTTGGAGTTGTGCGGAGCGGTTTTTGTTGCCGATTTGATTGGTTTCGTCCCTGAAACTCATTTGGAAAAAACCCTCTCCCGAAAGAGTGTTTCCTTGACAGATTTCATGGTGGCCCCTTTGAACAAAGCTCCATCATATCGGTGAACAACCTTGTTTAATCGAATGAGTCACATACAAAAAAAAGTTTCTCCTGAACATTGGTATCACATTGATACAGAACTAAACCCCTGGATTGTGCGTCTAGGGTCTTCTACCTTCCGAACCATTGAGTCACCCTTCATGGTCCCTTGGTTCGCGAACCCATCAAAGAATTGGCCTGTAGGGATGTCACTTCTTAACCGTCCATAGACTCGGAGAGAAAAGAAATTGTGCCCGCCACATGTGTCTCCTTTAGACTATTTTGACGTCCTTTGAAGAAATACCGTTCTATCCATAAATCGAACAAATAGTTGCTTATATATTGCGTTTTATTACCAATGCTGGGAATGCTCTGAGTGAGTTGACAGCTTCCTCGATGAAATGGACTCACATGAACCCTCTACTCGTCCCAGGAAAATAATTCAACACGAATGCTTCAGACATGAGATAGAACAATCAGAAAATCAACTTCCTAAAACCTAAAATTTTCCGCAAGTTGAACCTTTCTCGGTAAAGATGGGATGCTCAAGGTGGGGTCGCTTGCAATATTCTTTTCAAGGTATGACCATAAATATCCTGCCATCCTTTCCTGCACTCATCGTTTGACCGAATTAATAATTGAAGATACCCACAGGAAGCATCCCCACCCAGGACTTCAAACCCTTCATTTTTTATTGTCCCATAAATTTTTGATTTTATCTCCAAAAAAGTCATTCGTCAGGTTTTGGAGGTTCGTTGTTCTGAAGTGAATCCCTGAATCCCTCGAACCCTTCAGGGGAAACCTTCCTCTTTTTCGAATAAACCAGTTGAAACCCTTTTCGTGTGTAGGTGTAGATTTTGGGGGCCCGTTTTTCGTCACCTCTTCGAAAGGTTGTCATGATCCATGATTACAGAAAAAATCCTCATTTCTGAAGGGGCCACACAATATTCTTCTACTATGAACTCAATAGCGAGGAAAACCAATTCACTAGGAGAGATGAATTTCATCCACACGAAAAAAGCTGATGAGCATACGCTCGTTAAACCATACACTGTTATTGGAAGAAAATTAAATGTACTCAAAATAATTATCAAAAACAACCCTTGACACCGGATTCATAGATAACTCATCTAGGATAGTAAACAAGATTATTGATTGCCACTTTGTTTACATCACAGCGGATCATAAAACGGATTCAATGTAATTGTACCACAGAAAACACTATCAATTTGATATTTTATGACCGACAAATGAAATTAACTCCATTACAGTATGGATAACAGCCCGGGTTCATTTAGAGTGCATGAGAAAACAAAACCATTACTTTTATGACCATGATTCATTTTGAAAAGAAACCAATTGAACGCATGACGCGAGATATGGTTGAATAGTATAAAAGCGCGAGTTCCCTATCAAGAGAATCATCCGGTGTTTAGCAATAGCCGAGTATCATAGTCGTTCCTCCGGCAATAGTTTCTCTCAAAAGTGAGGTTAGAAGTCCATCGAATCACAGTATCGTACAAAAATGAGAGTTTCCAATCAATGTGGTGGATCGTCAGAAAACATTAAAACCAAGCAACTGCAAACGAAATTCAAATCAAGTATTGAGCTCCAAGTGAAAGCACGAGGGAACAATAGTTTTCCAAAATTGCCATTTTGTCAACGCTTCCCGAATCGAGATAAATCAAGGGAAAACTGCAACCCATAGTTCATGATCTCTTAGAAAAACCTAATATCGCCCTATACGAATATATCGGGCGAATAAAATAAAATAACCAATTGACGCGGGAGTAATCGAAATAATAATAAAATCAAAACCAATTGTCGCTTAAAACCTACTCCAGTGAATAAGGGGGAAACAGGGTGAGTCCAATGTTTTGTTTCTGTATTTATGTTGTGGCAAAGCGAACCCTTTATAATGTGCATGTTTCTGTAGAAGTATTCCATAGTTTCAAGATTCAAAGATCTCAAAAAAGAATTATTTCTAGCCGTTTGTGGTATGATGTCAAAATTTTGTTCAGTGAGTCTATTTCGGTTTTAGCCAACTGTAAAATTAACTGCCAATAAGCTACACTCTCTTATTGTACGGAGTATCGCAGAATATAATTGTGTAAATTTCACTAAATATATAAGTACATTCTTAACATTTTATGAGTGCATTATTATTTCAAGTTTAATTATTGTTTTCGAGTCCTTCCGAAAGGTACGTACTTCCTGGGTAAACAATCCACGTTCCGGTATTGAAAGAAAGGAAATTCATTTATGTCGACCGTTCCATAGATTCATTTCCGGTTTTGACACTTTTTAGATAGTCGATGCTTTTAATACTGTTTTCCCAATCTAACGAATAAATGTCTGGTATTACAGGTGTGTGTGTTAGTCATAACACCCCGTAGTCTGGGCTACAACATTGATGTCAGGTGCAAGTAATGATTAGGAAGTACATTAACGCATATATCATATTTTCCACAGAAAAAAGTGTCAAAGAAAAATAAAATTTGAATTTCTTTTTGAATAAAATATTTTTTACAAATAATTGTCAGGGGAAAAGACTGCTGAACAGAAGGAACTAGTAAAAAAATTGTGGAAATAGTTTAGTAAAATATCGTCGTTTTTCTGCAAGCACGATATTGGGAAAATAAATATATATAGCGTTTATACCGATCAAAAAACTCAGGAAGTATCTGAAAAGGCAAGCGAAATTTTTTTTTCAA
>JAFIRS010006147.1:0-42249 GCA_018342105.1 Gonioctena quinquepunctata | reverse complement strand
GAACGTTAGAATTTGAATCAATTTTCACTATTAAAATGACTAATAACAAAATATCCCCCACATAGTGTACTGCTTTCATCATGGGAATACTTATTGTTAGTATCCCTTTTTGGGAACTTTTTAAGCCACTTTTCCCTTGAATATTTTCAGAATGATGAAGGTAGATTATATATTCTCGTTAAAAAAAATCAATTTCATTTCAGAGTATGAAGAAAAAATTAAAACTTTCAACTACCGGAAAACCAACAGGCCGCGTGATTTGTTATCATTCTGTGGAATTGAATATTGACTGAAAAATTGGCAACAGTGTCAGGAGGCTCCAGTAAATACACAATAGCTTCAAGAGGAGGCCAAGTTACATAAACTCCCAAAAAACGTATGTAACATATACAGAGGAGGCTAACTTGCCTGAGATAGTGGCGTAGGCTGAGTGGGCTATTAACTGTTTGCTTTGTAGAAACACGTGGATGCTTGGTAGGCCATGTATGAAACGGAAGCTGAGTTGGTCTATATAGATATATATATATATATATATATATGTATATATTGTTATGTTTAGAAATCCGTGTTAAGTGTTCAAAGAGTTGAAATGAAAATTAAAAATTGAAAAAGCACTTAAATAAAAAAAGTTCATTTTTAGTAATTTATGCGATGTTATTTTACAGTTTTTCTGAAGATTCTATCGTTTTTCTGAAACATTATATAATATTAGTCGATACATATCTCTGAAATAAACATGTTTTCAACATTACAAGCAATTGGCTCAATTTATAAAGTTATAGAAATCAAAATTTACTAATATATTTTTGAGCACAAGCAGACAACAAAATGTTGAAGTTAGAACATTCTGTATATGAAATTAGATCTGAACACAATTCTGGAACAGAATATGAAATCGAAAGGATCACCCATCCGACCTGTAGTCGAACCACAAGGAATTTTCAGAAAAATCCCGGAAAAACCATCTTGGAATTTTCCGATTTCCTTCATATTTCAACGACAGGATAGGTTTTTTTTGTGGAACACGATGACAAAGTTTCGAGACGATACGTCCCAGGGTTCCGGAGATATTTCAATTTATGATTGGTACAGAGTACAGAGTACATACAGACAGACAGACCACATACAAAACCAAAGTTGCTCAAAATTCGATGGAGATCATTTTCTCAAAAGTAACTATACCTCTATTTCGCTCAGTTTTTGGGTTAGGATATCACCAGAGACCGTAGTATACTCCTCTATAGTATATCGTCGTATAACAAGGGGCCTTCGGCCCCTTCCACTTGGAGTACGTAGTTTTTATTTGGTAGCAGATTAGTATTGAGCTCGGTTCATATTTACGACAATATGAAAGCATATCAATATTCATCATTGCTCCTAAAAGGTGTGTGAGACGAAAGTAGAGACTGTGGCATATACGATGAGCATATTATTACTTGGAAACTATCATTGGGCACCAAAGATGTCTATACGACGATATATAAATAGAGAGATGTACTGCGACCAAATAAGTCTATTTTATTTCGCTCTTCGTTCACTTAGAGTTTTTGTAGGATTGATAGAAAGCTATAATTTTGTTTTTGAATATTATTGCGATATTTTGAATGGTTTCGGGCAAATATGGAAAGGTCTTATTTCTCTTTTGTTTTTTTTATTTTATCTTCCGTTCTATTCGATTTGTAGGAAAAGTTAACTGAGATTTTTTGTAGTAAAAGTCAAGTAGAATCTTTTTGCCTTCTATAATTTCTTTGATATGTCCGATAGTTTTTGAGAAATCTGAATTTTATTATTGAAAATATTCATTTTTTTTTTAATTTGAATGATTATAAAAATATGGTTCAGTTGGAACTCATGAAACTCTTCAAACAAAATGTTTCAACTTGTGTAATTTTTTCCAATATTATGGTAAAATATTCATATTTACCGTTTTTCGGCCATATCTCCCGCACTATTCAATTCAGAGAAAAAGTATTCGGAGATTTTTTCTAGAATCTGTCAAGAGAAATATATTTTCTGCCGTAAACATTTCAAAATTTTCAGTTTTTTTCGAGAAAAATCAAGTTGTTTTAATTTTATGATTCAATTTTCAGATTTTTAATTGTTTTTTTTATTTTCCGGTGGGGTTAGAGAAACATGTTTCGGAGATATATTGTGGCACCATTTGGGAGATATACACTGCATTCCGTAGATTTCCATATTTTCTGTTAGTTTACGAGATTTTTGAATTTATGTCAGACCATGTATTTCAGAAAATTTCCCTGGAAAATCCGTTAAGAATTTTCCGGAGATATATTTGCTGCCGTAAACATTTCAAAATTTTCAGTTGTTTTCGAGAAAAATCAAGTTGTTTTAATTTCATGATTCAATTTTCAGATTTTTAATTGTTTTTTTATTTTCCGGTGGGGTTAGAGAAACATGTTTCGGGAATATATTGTGGCACTATTTGGGAGATATACACTGCATTCCGTAGATTTCCATATTTTCTGTTGGTTTGCGAGATTTTTGAATTTATGTCGGACCATGTATTTCAGGAAATTTTCCTGGAAAATCCGTTTAGAATTTTCCGGAAATATATTTGCTGCCGTAAACATTTCAAAATTTTCGAGAAAAATCAAGTTGTTTTAATTTCAAGATTCGATTTTCAGATTTTCAATTGTTTTTTTATTTCCCGGTGGGGTTAGAGAAACATGTTTCGGGAATATATTGTGGCACTATTTGGGAGATATACACTGCATTCCGTAGATTTCCATATTTTCTGTTACTTTGCGAGATTTTCAAATTTATGTCGGACCATGTATTTCAGGAAATTTCCCTGGAAAATCCGTTTAGAATTCTCCGGTCACGTCCAGTTTCAATAGACTTCCTGTGCTATTGTCGAACTATTTTGTTACGGAATATGAAATCGAAAGGACCACCCATGCGACCTGTAGTCGAACCGCAAGGAATTTTCAAAAAAATCCTGGAAAAACCATCTTGGAATTTTCCGATTCCTTCAATTTCAAGCAGGATATTTTTTTTTTTGGAACATGATGGCAAAGTTTCGGAACGATACGTTGAAGGGTTCCGGAGATATTTCACTTTATGTTTGGTACAGAGGTTGGAATTTTCAGAAAAATCCCGGAAAAACCACCCTGGAATTTTCCGATTTCCTTCATATTTCAGGATACTCTTTTTTGTGGAACATGATGGCAAAGTTTCAAGACGATACGTCCAAGGGTTCCAAAGATATTACAATTTATGATTGGTACAGAGTACATACAGACAGACACACCACATACAGAACCAAAGTTTCTCAAAATTCGATGGGGATCATTTTCTCAGAAGTAACTATACCTCTATCTCGCTTAGTTTCCGAGATACGATTTCACCAGAGACCGTAGTATACTCCTCTATAGTATATCGTCGTATAACAAGTAGCCTATGGCCTCTTCCAGTTGGAGAACGTGGTTTTTATGTGATATCAGATTAGTATTGAGCTCGGATCATATTTACGACTATATTGAAGCATATTGAAATGTATCATTGCTCCTAGAAGGTATGTGAGACGAAAGTAGAGACTGGCATATACGTGGAGCATATTATTACTTTGAAACTATCATTGGGCACCAAAGATGTGTATACGACGATATATATGTAGAGAGATGTACTGCGACCAAATATGTCGATTTTATTCCGCTTTTCGTACACATAGGATTTTCGTAAGATTCATGGAAAGCTATAATTTTGTTTTTGAATATTATGGCGATAATTTGAATTGTTTCGGCAAATATGGACCTATCTTATTTCTCTTTTGTTTTTGATTTTATCTTCCGTACCATTCGATTTGAAAGGTAACTGAGATTGTTCGTAGTAAAAGTTAGGAGGAATCTTTTTGCTTTCGATAATTTAGTTGATATGTCCAATAGTTTTTGAGAAACCTGAATTTTATTATTGAATTTTTTTTTTTCTAACTTTGAATGAATAAGATAATATGGTTCAGTCGTTTCAATGGAGTTCATGAAACTCTTCAAACAAAATTTTTCAACTCATGTAATTTTTTCCAATGTGGTCAAATATTCATGCTTACTGTTTTCAGCTATATCTCCCGTACTATTCAATTCAGAGAAAAAGTACTCGGAGGTTTTTCCTAGAACCTGTTGTGAGCGATATATCTTCTCATGTAGAAATTTCGGAAGTTGCAGTCGTTTTCGAGAAAAATCAAGTTTTTATAATTTCGAGATTTAATTTTCAGATTTTCAATTGATTTTTTATTTTCCGGTGGAGTGAGAGAAAAATGTTTTGGGAATATCTTGTGGCACCATTCGGTAGGTATACACTGCATTTCCTAGATTTCTATACTTTTCGTTAGTTTGCAAGATTTTTGAATTTAAGTCGGACCATGTATTTCGGAAAATTCCCCTGGAAAATCCATTTAGAATTTTCCGATCACGCCCTGTTTCAATAGGCTTCTCGTTCAGTTGTCGAACTATCCTGGTACAGAATATGAAATCGAAAGGATCACCCATGCGACCTGTAGTCGAAGCACAAGGAATTTTCAGAAAAATCCCGGAAAAGCCATCTTGGAATTTTCCGATTTCCTTCATTATTTAATGACATGATATTCTTTTTTGTGGAACATGATGGCAAAGTTTCAAGACGATACGTCGAAGGGTTCCGGATATATTTAACTTTATGTTTGGTACAGAGTACAGAGTACAGAGTACAGAGTACAGACAGACAGACCACATACAAAAACCAAAGTTGCTCAAAATTCGATGAGGATCATTTTCTCAAGGGTAACTATACTTCTATCTCGCTTAGTTTCCGAGATAGCATTTCACCAGAGACCGTAGGATACTCCTCTATAGTATATCGTCGTATAACAAGGGGTCTTCGGCCCCTTCCAAATAGAGTACGTAGTTTTCATATGATATCAGGTTAGTATTGAGCTCGGAATATATTTACGACGATATGAAAGCATATTAGAGTTTAGCATTGCTCCTGAAAGGTGTGTGTAGGGACTATGGCATATACCATGGGCATGTTATTACTTTGAAACTATCATTGAGCCCCAAAGATGTGTATACGACGATATATAAGTAGAGGGATGTACTGCGACCTAATATATGTATTTTATTTCGCTCTTCGTTCACTTTGGTTATTTGTAGGAAAAATGGAAAGCTATATAATTTTTTTTATATATTATCGCAATATTTTGAATGGATTCGGGGATATATGAAAATGTATTTTTTCTCTTTTGATTTTTGATTTTATCTTCCTTACTATTCGATTTGAAAAAAAAGTCAACCTGAATTTTTTGTAGGAATACATAAAAGGAATCTTTTTACTCTCCATAATTTTTTTGATATGTCCAATAGTTTTTGAGAAATTTGAATATTATTAATAAGAATTTTCATATATTTTTTTTCCACTTCTAAATATTAAAAAAATATGGTCCAGATGTTTCGGAGGAACTCGTGAAACTCTATGAATAAAATATTTCAACTTTTCTTTTTTTCCAATAAAAAGCTCAAATAATCATGTTTACTGTTTTTCAGCTATATCTCCCGTACTATTCAATTCGGAGAAAAAAATTCGGGAGGTATTTTATAGAAAATGTCAACCACAATATATTATTGGCTTCCATTAAAATTTTCGAGAATTCCAGTCGTTTTCGAGAAAAATCAAGTTGTTTTAATTTCACGATTCAATTTTCAGATTTTCGATTGTTTTTTTATTTTCCGGTGGAGTGAGATAAAAATGTATCGAATATATCTTGTGGCGCTATTCGGAAGGTATACACTGCACTCGTAGATTTCCATGTTTTCCGTTATTTTGCGAGATTTTTGAATTTTAGTCGGACCATGTATTTCGGATAATCCCCCTGGTAAATCCATTTGGAATTTTCCGATCACGCCCAGTTTCGATAGGCTTCCTGTACGGTTGTCGACCTATTCTGGAACGGAATATTGAATCGAAATGATCACCCATTCGGCCTGTAGTCGAACCACAAGGAATTTTCAGAAAAATTACAAGACGATACGTCAAAGGGTTCCGGAGATATTTCACTTTATGTTTGGTACATAGGTTGGAATTTTCAGAAAAATCCCGGAAAAACCATCTTTGAATTTTCCGATTTTCTTCATATTTCAATGACGGGATTTTGTTTTTTGTGGAACATGATGGCAAAGTGCCAAGACGATACGTCCAAGGGTTCCGAAAATATTTCAATTTATGATTAGTACAGAGTACAGAGAACATACAGACAGACAGACCACATACAAAATCAAAGTTGCTCAAAATTTGATGGGTATCATTTTCTCAAAAGTAACTACCTCTACCTCTACCTCGCTTAGTTTCCGAGATAGCATTTCACCAGAGACCGTAGTATACTCCTCTATAGTATATCGTCGTATAACAAGGGGCCTTCGGCCCCTTCCAGATGGAGTACGTAGTTTTTATTTGGTAGCAGATTAGTATTGAGCTCGGAGCATATTTACGACGATACGAAAGCATATCAGAATTTAGCATTGCTCCTAAAAGGTGTGTGTAGGGACTATGGCATATACCATGAGCATGTTATTACTTTGAAACTATCTTTGGGCACCAAATATGTGTATACGACGATATATAAGCAGAGAGATGTACTGCGACCAAATATGTGTATTTTATTTCGCTCTTGTTCATTTGGCGTTCCGTAGGAAAAATGGAAAGCTATAATATTTCTATTTTCATATATATATTATTGCAATATTTTGAATGGATTCGAGGAGATAAGGAAATGTATTTTTTCTCTTTTGATTTTCGATTTTATCTTCCCCACTATTCGATTTGGAGGAAAAGTCAAATGAGATTTCTTGTAGAAATAGATAAGAGAAATAGTACTGCCTTCCATAATTTTTTTGATATGTCCAATAGTTTTTGAGAAATCTGAATTTTATTAATAAAAATTTTCATATATTTTTTTGTAACTTTGAATTTTCGAAAAAAAATGTTCCAGATGTTCCAAAGGAACCCATGAAACTCTAGGAATAAAATATTTCAATTTTTCATTTTTTCCAATAAAAAGCTCAACTATTCATGTTTACAGTTTTTCAGCTATATCTCCCGTACTATTCAACTCAGACAAAAAAATAGGGGGGTTTATTGTAGAAAATTACAACCTCAATATATTCGCTATCACAAAAGTTTTCGAAATTTCCAATCGTTTTCGAGAAAAATTAAGTTGTTCTTATTTCGAGATTCAATTTTCAGATTTTCAATTGTTTTTTTATTTTCCGGTGGAGTGAGAGAAAAATGTATCGAAAATATCTTGTGGCACTATTCAAGAGGTATACACTGCATTTCGTAGATTTCCATATTTTCCGTTAGTTTGCGAGATTTTTCAATTTTAGTCGGACCATGTATTTCGGAAAATCCCCCTGGAAAATCCATTTGGAATTTTCTGATCACGCCCTATTGAAACGCCCTATTGAAACTAGGCTTTCTGTACGGTTATCGAACCATTCTGGAACAGAATATGAAATCGACAGGATCACCCATCCGACCTGTAGTCGAACCACAAGGAATTTTCAGAAAAATCCCAGAAAAACCATCTTGGAATTATCCGATTTCCTTCATATTCTGATGACAGGATTTCTTTTCTGGGGAACATGAAGGCAGAGTTTCAAGACAATACGTCAAATGGTTTCGGATATATTTCAATTTATGATTGGTACAGAGTACAGAGTATATACAGACAGGCAGACCACATACAAAACCAAAGTTGCTCAAAATTCGATGCGGATCATTTTCTCAAAAGTAACTATATCTCTATCTCGCCTAGTTTCTGGGATAGCATTTCACCAGAGACCGTAGTATACTCCTCTATGGTATATCGTCGTATAATAAGGGGCCTTCGGCCCCCTCCAGTTGGAGTACGTAGTTTCTATCTGGTAGCAGATTAGTATAGTATTGAGCTCGGATCATTATTACGATATGGAAGCATATTACAGTTCTTTATTGCTCCTAAAGAGGCATATGAGACGAAAGCAGAGACTATGGCATATACCATTAGCATAATATTTCTTGGAAACTATCATTGGGCACCAAAGATGTGTATACGACGATATATAAGTAGAGAGATGTACTACGACCAAATATGTGTATTTAATTTCGCTCTCTGTTCACTTAGGGTTCCGCAGAATTGATGGAAAGCTATAATTTTGTTTTTGAATATTATTGCGTTATTTTGAATGATTCCGGGCAAATATAGAAATGTCTTATTTCTCTTTCGTTTTTTCATTTTATCTGCCGTACCACTCGATTTGGAGGAAAAGTTAACTGAGATTTTTCGTAGTACAATTCGGGAGGAATTATTTCGCTCAACATAATTTTTTTGATACGTCCAATGGTTTTTGAGAAATCTGAATTTTATTATTTATAATTTTCATATTTTTTTTCTAACTTTGAATAATTAAAAAAAAATTGTTCACTTGTTCCAATGAAACTCATGGTATGGAACTCTTTCAACAAAATGTTTCAACTTGTGACATTTTTTCCAATATTATGGTCAAATATTCATGTTTACCGTTTTTCGGCTAAATCTCCCGTACTATTCAATTCAGAGAAAAAATATCGGAGGTTTTTTCTACAATCTATCAAGAGCAATATATTTGCTACCGTAGAATTTTCAAACTTTCCAGTTGTTTTCGAGAAAAATCAAGTTGTTATAATTTCAAGATCAAATTTTCAGATTTTCAATTGTTTTCAGATTTTCCGGTGGAGTGAGAGAAACATGTATGGGAAATATCTTGTGGCATCATTCGTGAGGTATACACTGGATTTCGTAGATTTCCATACTTTTCGTTAGTTTGCAAGATTTTTGAATTCAAGTCGGACCATGTATTTCGGAAAATCCCCCTGGAAAATCCATTTGGAATTTTCCGATCACGCCCAGTTCCAATAGGCCTTCTGTACGGTTGTCGAACTATTCTGTCACAGAATATGAAATCGAAAAGACCACCCATGCGACCTGTAGTCGAACCACAAGGAATTTTCATAAAAATTCCGGAAAAACCATCTTGGAATTTTTTGATTTCCTTCTTTTTTGTGGAACATGATGGAAAAGTTTCAAGACGGTACGTCGAAGGGTTCCGGAGATATTTCACTCTATGATTGGTACAGACAGACAGACCACATGCAAAAACCAAAGTTGCTCACAATCCGATGGGGATCATTTTCTCCACAGCAACTATACCTCTATCTCGCTCAGTTTCCGAGATAGCTTTCCACTAGAAACCGTAGTATACTCCTCTATAGTATATCGTCTTATAACAAGGGGCCTTCGGCCCCTTCCAGTTGGAGTACGTAGTTTTCATGTGATATCAGGTTTGTAACGAAGGTACTATTTTCCCGCTATATTTATCAGCCAAAAGCTCCCTGTAAGGATTTAAACTCCTCTTGACAGTAATAATAGGTCTAGAAATACCATTCGTGTTCGTGATAAATCCGTGGATTACATCTATCCTAATAAACAAACTAAACGCCTTCCGGAAATCATGCTAATACGCGATGCGTAGATGAATAGCACGCGTGAGTATTACCTGCGCTAGCCAACAACTCTCGAGAAAACATTTGTATCAAACCAGGTAGGATATTTACAAATACGGCCGAGAGAATTCAGTCATCGATAGACGCGACAGACAGCAGTCCAGTCGAGCCAAAGGCACACGCTACCGAGCTGATGTCATCCGACTGACGTCACATCACGTGGATTACCACTTAGGAGAATTTCACAAGCAGTGAGCCGAACACATTCAGTTTTCCGCCAGGAGCCAGAGAGAAGAGTTGAGTCGAGACAGAGGTGCACGCTACGAGCTGACGTCATCCGGCCGACGTCACAACACATGGATTGATAGCAAGGAGAATGTTCACGAACTGGGTAATTATACTAGGAAAAATAATTTGGATCTCGATCGACAGAGTCCACAGAACGGCGCGCGCATATAAGTCGGTCGAGAGGCATTCGCAATAGAGGAAGAAGCCGGCTGTAGTTCCGTTTTGAAATATTTAGAAGATTCAGTAGCTTGCCGAGCCCAGCAGAAGCAGTCACGCGTCCGACCAGTATCCAGAGTGTGAGCCAAAGACCGAAGCAGTCCACGACCGTCCCGGGCCTTGCCGAAGCAGTGGGATAGGTGTTTGGGTAAATATGTTGTATCAGGTAAAAGACATCAGGAAATGTTTGCAAGTACCACCGATGCGATGTGCGCATGATCGAATCATAGCCGTGAGAGGCACATATTCATTTCAATGCTGCGCTGGTAATGTCTGCATACGAATCCGTACGCTACACCCCACCGCAAAAGCTTTTGGTTGCTAAGTTTACCCCGCTTGCTTAAAAAATACCCTCCCCGCTTTTCCTGTAACTAGTGCTTGCCGGTCGTTTATTTGTTGTATTAACTTGAGGCTGACAGCAGCCGCCCTGACTGTATTTCCATTGTATTTAATATACCTGTTTATCCTGTTTCCAGTATTCTTCCATTTACTATCTTGAGTAGAATTTAAACATCTAGTGCGCAGTCGCCACCCAGGTTCGAAACCCAGTTTAAGACAATTAAAGCCTGTCTTGCTGGCCCTGTTACAGTGTCACGACTATATTGACCCCTGGAGTGTCTTTCCTCACTGAGACTGCCCGAGGCAAAAGTGGCTTTTTCCACTATAAACCAAAAGGTGGCGCCCGAGGTAAGACCGAGAACAGTGATAGGCTCCAAAGTTTGATAGTAGGGGGAAAAACCCCTTTACAGGTTAGTATTGAGCTTGGATCATATTTACGACGATATGAAAGCATATTAGAGTTCATCATTGCTCCTAAAAGTTTATGAGACGTAAGTAGAGACTATGGCATATACCATGAGCATATTATTACTTCGAAACTATCACTTGGCACCAAAGATGTGTATACGACGATATATAAGTAGAGAGACGTACTGCGACCAAATATGTGTATTTTATTTCGCTCTTCGTTTACTTTGGTTTTTCGTAGGAAAAATGAAAAGCTATAATATTTTTATTTTTTTATATATTATTGCAATATTCTGAATGGATTCGGGGAAACATGAAAATGTCTCATTTCTCTTTTGTTTTTTGATTTTATCTTCCGTTCTATTCGATTGGAAGGAAAAATTACCTGAGATTTTTCGTAGTGAGAGTTGAGTAGAATCTTTTTGCTTTCTATAATTTCTTTGATATGTCCAATAGTTTTTGAGAAATCTGAATTTTATTAATGAAAAAGTTTTTTTTTCCTTCGAATGATTGAAAGAATATGTATTAGTTGGAACTCATGACAAACAAAATGTTTCAACTTGTGTCATTTTTTCCAATATTATGGTCAAATATTCATATTTACCGTTTTTCGGCTATATCTCCCCTACTATTCAATTCAGAGAAAAAGTATATGGAGGTTTTTTCTAGAATCAGTCAAGAGCGATATGTTTGTTGCCGCAAAAATTTCACAATTCTCAATTATTTTCGAGAAAAATCAAGTTGTTTTAATTTCATGATTCAATTTTCAGATTTTCAATTGTTTTTTATTTTCCGGTGGAGTGAGAGAAAAATGTTTCGAGAATATATTGTGGCAATATTTGGGAAGTGTACACTGCATTCCGTAGAGTTCCATATTTTCCGTTAGTTTGCGAGATTTTCAAATTTATGTCGGACTATGTATTTCAGAAAATTTCCCTGGAAAATCCGTTTAGAATTTTCCGGTTACGTCCAGTTTCAATAGGCTTCTTGTGCTATTATCAAACTCTACTGTTACGGAATATGAAATTGAAAGGACGACCCATGCGACCTGTAGTCGAACCACAAGGAATTTTCAGAAAAATCCCGAAAAAACCATCTTGGAATTTTCCGATTTCCTTCATATTTCAATGACAGGATACTCTTTTCTGTGAAATATGATGGCAAAGTTTTTTCGAAGGGTTCCGGAGATATTTCACTTTATGTTTGGTACAGGGGTTGGAATTTTCAGAAAAATCCCGGAAAAACCATCTTGGAATTTTCCGATTCCCCTCATATTTCAGAGACAGGTTTTTTTTTGTGGAACATGATGGCAAAGTTTCGAGACGATACCTCCAAGGGTTCCGGAGATATTTCAATTTATGATTGGTACAGAGTACAGAGTTCATACAGACAGACAGACCACATACAAAACCAAAGTTGCTCAAAATGCGATGAGGATCATTTTCTCAACAGTAACTATACCTTTATCTCGCTTAGTTTCCGAGATAGCATTTCACCAGAGACCGTAGTATACTCTTCTATAGTATATCGTCGTATAACAAGGGGCCTTCGGCCCCTTCCAGTTGAAGTACGTAGTTTTTATGTGATATCAGGTTAGTATTGAGCTCGGATCATATTTACGACGATATGAAAGCATATTAGAGTTTAGCATTCAGATTTCAGATTTATTCAAACTAAAAGTGTACATAACATGGTATACAGTGATTTATATTAAAGTTTCGAATTGGACCACAAATCAGCACCTAAGCATACTGAATGCTTGTGTTGTGCTTGTGTGCAATTCTCCAGAAACATTGTACAGAAATTCATTGATGGTGATTGATGAGTACAAGACATTTATATACAATATATTAGGTACAATGAAGGCAAGATTAACTTATTGTTGAGTGAGATGTTCTCGAAAATAGGTGAGTACTGAGTAACACATCGACTAAATTAATATTTGATAGATTTTTAATTGATTTTTTTTGAACGAAAAGTTTTGTTTGTTTTTTATATTTATGGAGTTTTGTTATTGTCTTCATTTAAGGAGGTAGAATATTATAGAGTTTCAGCCCAAAGAAGAAAATGAATCTTTGTTTATGACCCTTTTTGAACATTGGTATTCATATTTTGAGTTTGTCTAGTGATTTGGTATTTTTTTTTAACCTCCATGGTACGACTGAAACGACTTACGTTGTGGAACATCCATTCGAGGCATTGATAGGCATATAAGCTTCTAATGTCTAGTATCTGCAACTGCTCATACAGTTGAACAGTAGAATGTAGTTTAGGTTTTTAAAATATGATTTTCAGAATTTCGTTTTGCATTGACTGGACTTGTATTGAATTATTGAATAGCCCGCCCCATACCTTAATACAATAAACTAACATGGATTCAGCCAAGAAATGGTAGATCATTCTTAGTGTTTTATTATTCAGAATATCTCTCAATTCATACATTTTTCGAGTCAGCTGTGTAAGCCTGTTTGTCAATGATACCACATGATTTTCCCACCTTAAATGTTCGTCTATCATGACACCTAAATATTTGATGCTATTACATTTTTCTATTTTCGGGCAATAGCATGTTGAACGATTCAGGCAATCATTTTCGTGTACAAGAATACTACTTTTATCTGTCGGTTGATCACTTGCTGTTAAAGAAAATGAGATGTTCTATGTTTTCTTAACATTCAAATTCGGTAAGTTTGGGTCTAACCATTTCTTAACTTGTCCTAGTCCATTATTTGCATTATTTATAACTTCGTCCCAAGTTTTTGGAGAAAAAATCAAAGTAGTGTCATCGGCATGGGAGATTATATGGCCTTTATAGTTTTCCAGATATCCGATACTATTTATGTAAATAAGGAACAGGATTGGACCCAAGACTGTTCCTTGTGGTACACCAATTGTTATTTCTAATGGGTTGCTATTATATTCTCCAAGCTTTACTCTCTGTGATCTCTTGCATAGATAATTTTGTAGAATATTCTCAATAGGCCCTCTAATCCCATAATTATGAAGCTTCTCCAAAACTAATTCGTGAGATATAGTATCAAACGCCTTGGTAAGATCAAGAAAGATAGCGAGATATTTGTCTGATTTATCCAAGACGTTTACGGTTTTTTCCACAGAATCAAGGACTTCTTTTTCTGTATTAGAGTTACTCAAAAATCCATATTGTCTTTCAGTAATAACGTTATTTTTGTTTGAAAAGGTTATCAGTCTTTTTTTGATACTGTGTTCAAAAATTTTTGCAAAATTGTCGATCACAGAGATTGGTCGATAATTTGCGATAAGTTTCCGTTCGCCAGATTTATAAACAGGAGTAATTAGACTTTTTTACCACTCATGTGGAATTTCCCCGCTTTCATAACAGATGTATATGATATAAACCAGTGGTTCTACTAGATAGTTATGAAATTGTTTAATGAGTTTTGCTGAAATGTTGTCTGGACCTGGTGAACAATTGCATTCGAGCGTAGATATAATATTGATGATCTCATTTCTTGTTGTAGGCTCAAGAACCATTGTGGATGGTACTGTTGGGTCATTTGAGAGTCTTCGAGGATGTTCGAGCAGGGTTTTATTCATATTATTCTGCATCTTTGATCCTATTTCAACAAAATATTTGTTAAATATGTTTGATTTTTGTTCGTTGTCTGAAATAGCAATGTTATTGGTATCTGTTATTGGCATGCTTGTTGAGGAATATTTTAAAATTATTTGTATTTTTTGTTACCTTTCCTAAATCGAATTTATTTTTATAGTATTCATTTTTTGTTTTTTTCATTGAGTTATTTAGTTTATTTCTATAAATTTTATACTCTCTGTCATTTTCTGGTGATTGACTGTGCAATGATCTTTTCTTAAGGATGTTGAATTTGATTGTAATGGTGGACTGTATTATGTAGCGATTATTGAGCACTGATTTTCACTGGTTAATTTAAAACGCATGAAATAACAATAAATGGGAAAGTCTGGTTACTGTATAGGTGGTGGATACATATGTGTATGTGATGGACTCTCGACTTGAAGTGTAGTGCTTAGCGTCTCGGTCCACCCTCGCACCCTCCTTGTGTGGTAGATAAGTAGGCCCTCAGAACACAGGGGTGGCGGGAACATCCTCCCCACCTTGAAAGAACCCTCTTTCAAATTTCCAAGGGCAGGGGGCAGATTTTCTGGAACCCTCGCTTGACGATCCCAGTAGCAGTCTTTATGGTGGCTACTCTGCAAATGCCGTCGGGGCCTGGGTGTAGATGCATGATCCGTCCTAGCTGCCACTGAGTAGGCAGGGTATGGTCGTCCTTGAGTAGAAACGAGGCGTTTTCAAGTAATGTGCCTTGGGTTTTTCTCCACCTTTGACGGAGTTGTAGCTCGGAAATGTACTCTGTCTTCCAGCGTCGCCAAAAGTGCTGGGATATCTGCTGGATCAATTGAAAGTGATCTGGTCGTTTCATTTTGACATCCGTGACCTCCTCGTCTGGGGCAGCAATTAGAGGCTTACCAATCAGGAAGTGAGCGGGAGTTAAAGGAGTGAGATCATTTGGATCTGGACTAAGGGGAGATAGCGGACGGGAATTCAAAATTGCCTCCACTTGGCATAGCAAAGTGGATAATTCCTCGAATGCGAGAGGCGCTTTTGACATAACTCCTCTGAGATGGTGTTTGGAACTTTTGACTCCGGCTTCCCAGAGTCCACCAAAATGAGGCGAATAGGGCGGTATGAATTGCCAATCAATGGATTCTCTAGAGGAAAACTTTGTTATATTGCTAATGTTCTCTGCGGATTTTAGAAACAATTTCAAATCTTTCTGAGCACCAACGAAATTGTGCCGTTGTCAGAATAAATTTTACTCGGTTCACCTCTTCGAGAGATGAAACGTCTAAATGCCTGGACAAAGGCTTCTGTAGAAAGGCTAGAGATCAGTTCTAGATGAACTGCCTCTGTTGAAAAACATACAAAAAGTCCTAAATAACACTTAGTTATTTTGCAGCCGCGACCCATACGGTCTTTAATCAGAAAAGGACCAGCGTAATCAATTCCAGCAACTGAGAAGGGGCTAGAAGGCATTACTCTGGCGTTGGGTGAATTGCTCATTATTGGTTGAGTGGTACTGGCGCGAAATCTAAAGCAGCGCACGCACTTTCGTACGGTATCACGAGCTAGATTACGACCGGATAGTAGGTATCTCTTATAGTACTGAGCAGCAATTGGGGGCCGGCATGTAGCAATCGGTTGTGCTCTTGGTGAAATATCAATTTAGTAAGCTGATGTTTCCCAGGTAGAAGTATGGGGTGTCTTTTATCGAAGTCATAGTCCGAGTATTTGAGTCTACCCCCTACGCGTAAAATGCCCTCGCTGTCTAGAAATGGGGTTAAACCTGAAAGTTTATTCGACGATCGCAATTCATTGCCCTTTTTTAGGTCTTCAATATCGCTCGAAAAACATTGGTACTGGCATGTTTTGATTAGCGTTTTAGTAGCGCGATTCAGTTCGTGGGGTGTGAGATCACCTTTACGTCTGTCATTGCCTGTTTTGAGGCAATTTTCTTTGAACCGTAATATATAAGCGATAACACTGCGCAATTTATTGAAACTCGAGAATTTTTCGAATGGAAAGTCTAGAGTGCTTTCGAATTGGCCTGCCAAATACGCTTGAGACTTTAACTCTGGCACACTACCGGCTTCGGTTTGTTCGTTTGGCCATTTTGATTGATCGCCTGAAAGCCAGTATGGACCTTTCCACCACTGGTCGCAATGGAGAATTTCGTAAGGCAACAAACCTCTGGAGACTATGTCAGCAGGATTTTCATCGGTCGGTACATATTTCCACTGACAGTTTTGTGTCAATGTTTGGATTCCAGAGACTCGGTTCCCTGTAAATGTTTTTAGTAAGTTCGGGCTGATTTTGATCCAAGCTAAGGTGATAGTTGAGTCGGACCAAAGGAAGCATTGCTCAAATTGCAAATTCATCGAACTTACTACCTTGTCTGTTAGGCGTGATAATAATAATGCGCCGCAAAGTTCCAGTCTTGGTATGCTGATGGTATTTAGTGGCGTGACCTTGGATTTAGCAGTTAGTAACATGACCCGTATATTGCCAACTTTGTCCAAACTGCGCAACTAGACGCAGGCACCGTAGGCTCTCTCTGACGAATCGCAAAACCCATGTAGTTCGACCCTTATATAATTTTGTATTATAGCGTGTCGCGATATAGTTAGGTTATTTAATATAGGCAATTCGCGTTGAAAGTTGAGCCAAGTAGATTTTATAGAATCGGGAATAGGATCGTCTCAAGATACCTGGGTTGACCACAGTTCCTACAGTAGAATTTTGGCTAAAATTATACAAGGACTCAGTAATCCTAGTGGATCGAATATTTCCGACACAACGGACAATATGGTTCTTTTTGTTAAATCTTGATCCTTATAATCAATATGAATATTGTACATTAAGTTATCGTTTTGACATGTCCATGTCAAGCCTAATGTTTTAGTTCTATCATCCTTGGAGAATTCGATAGTATCGCGAGCTAGGTTAGAATGAGCAATATCCTGTAAAACTTCGGATGAGTTGGAGTACCATTTCCAGAGCTCGAAACAACCGCCGCTTAGAGCATCAGATACCTCGCGGCATATTCGCTGCGCTTCTCGGAGAGAATCTGCGCCCGTGAGCAAGTCATCTACGTAGAAATCTTGCTTGATTATACGAGCTATATCTGGTTTGGATTCTTGAATTTCCTCGGCTAGTGCGAATAAACATCTAATAGCAAGAAAGCTAGCTGAAACTTGACCGTATGTGACGGTGTTGAGCTCGTACGTGCATAGTTCCTTTGAAGAACTATCACGCCATAGTATCCGCTGTAGTGGTCGCTGCGTTGGGTTTATCAAAACCTGTCGGTACATTTTCGCTATATCGGCGGATATGACATATTGATATTGACGAAATCTCAAAATTATCGAAAATAATTCGTTTTGTAAAACTGGCCCTATAGCTTGAATATTATTAAAGGATATGCCATTATTAGTTGGAGCCTAGGAGTCGAAAACTACTCGCAGCTTTGTAGTGAGACTGGACTCCTTTAGCACGCTATGGTGAGGGATATAGTATTCTTGACCAATAGATGGGCTGACGACTATTGACATATGGTTTAAATCAATATATTTGTCCATGAAGTCATTATACATACTCCGTAGCCTTTGGTTTCTGAATAAACGTTTTTCTAAAGCTAGAAATCTCAGTTGCACTTGAGACCTTGATTCTCCCAGAATTGCAGGTTCTTGTTTAAGTGGCATATTGACCATGAATCGCCCATCAGGACTTCTAATTGTAGTTTCCGCGAATACCTTTTCACAAAAAAGCTCATCTGGGGAAAATACCTTATGATCGGACATTTCCTCAACTTCCCAAAATTTGGTGAGTGCTTGAAGTAGTTCTCGATTTTGGCTTAAGTTACACGAGGCTGTTTTTGGATTGCTTACGCCGAGTGGGCCGGAAACTATCCATCCGAGCTTAGTTTCCTGAAGATATGGACCGCACCTGCCTAATATGATTTTATCAGTATCCAGGAGCTGCCAAAAAAGATCAGCCCCGATTAACATATCGACGGGACCGGGCTTATGGAATTCCGGATCAGCTAGTACAATATGAGATGCAATTTTCAGAACGTCTGCCTTTATAGCAATGCTAGGCATGCGGCTAGTTATTTCTGGTAAGATATAGCAAGTTAAATCGATAGAGAGCTGATTAACTTGTGATTTAAGCGCAACGTTGCATTCTCTTTTTACCGATGAAATATTGTTTGTTATACCGTATATGGCAAAATTGGTGGCATGGCTGGAAACGTTCAACTTTCTTTGTAGTTGCTCCGTAATAAAAGATGTTTGAGAACCGCAGTCCAGAAGAGCTCTTACCGAGTGAAATTGACCAAAGTTATCTGATATTAATACACGCGCAGTGGACAATATTGTTTGCCCTATCGAACATTGGAGCGCGCCACTGCTTAGAACATTCGCGCTGGATTGCTCATCAGTGGTTTCATTCGGCTGCACTGGTGTGATATCGTCATGTAAAAGAGAGTTATGGCGAGACTTGCATCTTTTACATGGACCTATTCTACAATTACTTATAGGATGTCCCTCTCTGAGACCATTAGCGCATATAGACGGATTTTGTTTGACATAATGGATTCTTTCCGTTATAGTCAAGTTTAAAAATTTATCGCATGTATATATTGCGTGCTTTCCCTGACAGTAGGTGCACGTATAGTGGTTAGAGACTAAAACTCTCGACGTTTCCTTCCTTACACGTATAGAATCTTTACTTGGCCTGCTAGGATTTTTATCGCGCGATTGATTGCACTTAAAGTCTAATGAATCTACAAAATTTGCACGTTCGCGTAAAAAACTTAAAAAATCGCCTAACTCGGGTGATTCTGTTTTGTTCCGCTGCTGCCGCTCCCAATCACATAGTGAAGCGTTGTCAATCTTTTGTAAGAACCAACATATTAGTAAACAATCCCAATCATTTGCCGATTGACCCAACTGCTCTATAGCGCCTAAGTGTCTCGAGATACTGTCAGCTAATTGCTGTAATTTATCACCTGAACCCTTGTGAATAGGTTCAAAAAACAACAATGAGCCTAAATGATCATGTAATAACTTTTTTGTGTTATTAAATCTTTCACACAAGGTAACCCACGCTACTGAATAGTTGTCCGCGGTATGTTGAATTTTCTTTATGGAAGCCGCAGCTGTGCCTTCTAGCGCACCCCGTAGATAGAAAAACTTCTGTATAGATGTGAGAGATTCGTTTGTATGTATCAAACCCTCAAAGGTGTCTCTGAACTCTAGCCAATCTTCAAAATTGCCGTTGAATTTAGGTAACAGAATAGCTGGCAACTTTACACCTACCTATTCGGATTTATAGGAAGACTGAACACCTATTTGTGGAATGGGAATGTCATATTTTTTCAAAAATAGTTTAGCCTTGTTTGTCAATTCATAGTATTTTTCTTCAAAAGCCTCCCTTTTCTCGGTTTGTTCAGACAGCGAATCTAATGCGCACGTCATTTCTATTTCGTTTTGCACATTATTGAATTCGTTAAGTGAGTCCAAAGTGTTTTTTAACCTGTCCCGAAAAATTGCAATTTCGAGATCTGTTAGTTCTTGCTTGTTTATTGTATTGTCTAGGTGCTTATTGAATGAAGTTAACAAACCATTTATCACCTCACGTTTACGCTTTAATTTGTCTAATTCAGCCATTATAGGACTTTATTGAGAATAGAAATATATTGAAAATAGACTAAATAGAGGCAATTTTATTGGGAATGGGAGAGTATATGAAAGGATAAAAAGACTCACTGCTTGTTGCCTTATCAGAATACGGCGTGGACCTGCTGAACCTTGCTTGTCTCTTTGGTGCTGGAGATGCGGCTACGGGTCGTCTCTTTGGTTGGACGATTGCCCGGCTTCCCAAAATCCAGAAAACAGTTACTTGTTGGCGGCAAACGAATATCGACAGTATTGTCTTCACATGCGGATAATTATCGCAATTTCTTGATTTTCTTGATTATCCGCTCGATGGACCATGAATTGATTGTAGTGGTGGACTGTATTATGTAGTAATTATTGAGCACTGATTTTCACTGGTTTATTCAAAACGCAAGAAATAACAATAAATGGAAAAGTCTGGTTACTGTATAGATGGTAAATACATATGTGTATGTGATGGACTCTCGACTTGAAGTGTAGTGCTCAGCGTCTCGGTCCACCCTCGCACCCTCCTTGTGTGGTAGATAAGTAGGCCCTCAGAACACAGTGGCGGTGGGAACAGATGTCTCTATGCCTCCTGTTATCCATGGTTTGATTTCATATCTGTTTAAAATTCCTTGTATAAGAAGACATTTCTATGTACTTTTGAAGACTTTGCATGAATTTATTATAACTGATTTGTGCATTTCTACAACTAAAAACCTCTTCTCATTCATCGTTCCTCAAATAAGCTTCTAGCTTAGAGAAATTGATTATTGTTTTCAATTTAATTTTGTTTAATGAGTTTTGCGTTTCTTTTTTTTTGTGTGACTGCAATATAAGTTGGGTAATGATCTGTGATATTTGAATGAAAGATAGCCGGGTGGAAATTGGTATTGTTTATATTGACTGACTTATTTATGAATATATGATCAATTATAGTGGAAGTGTTTTCAGTTACTCTCGTTGGTTTATTTATGTACGAACAGAAACCATGTTGTGATAATGTATTCAGGTATTCACTGACCGAAATGTCATGTGTATCTAATATATTAAGGTTGATATTTCCTATGAAAAATTCAAGGTTTTTTTATGCAGGTTATCAAAGAAATTTTCCAAGTTTTCTAAGTAAGTGTTTATGTTTGTTGTTGGTGGCCGATATGACGCAGTTATTTCAGTCTAAATGTCTCCAAATTTCACGTTGATTCTGATTAGATTTGTTTCTTCAAAGTGAATCGTTTCAGTCGCTGAATTCCACATATTATTCACATAAACAATTAGTCCATCGTTCTGATTCATTTTAGATTCACCCCTTCCTTATATTCCACGTTTCGGAAAGGATGATAACATCAGTATTTTTGAAATCTTCAGGATATAAACATAATTCATCAAATTTTTTTCTAATTCTTTGTATATTGAAATGTAATATTGATATGTTTTCAGTTTCATCCTATTTTCCCATTTCTCTCAAAAATTCATTTGGATAATCATATTCTTTAGTTTGAATCTCACCTTCATTATCAATTTGATCGAATAACTCATTCATTTGTTTCAAATCAACTGAAAATTTATTGAAATTTTTAAAGTAAGGTGTAATGTTGTCAGTATATCTAGCATACTCCAAAAGTTATATTGTAATTGTAAAAAGTAAAAAGTGATGAAAAAACGATAATTACATAGGTAATAAGAAGTTTCATTTCAAATTATTTTTAAAACTTCCTTAAAATCTTCTTTGTTTCTAATAATGGAAATGTGTTCCCCTTTCTCAATATATATTCTTCCTGCATCGCTCCACACATCTTTCATTCAACAGTTCCACTCTGAGAGTGGTCAAATCTTCCCGCATGACTATTCCCGTTCCTTTTAGATATTTCTTTTTCTTGTAAATGTCCTGTCTTATCTCATATGTGTTGAACTTGATGAAGATTCTTCGAAATTTTTGTTTAATAATTTATTTTCCTATTCTATAGCATTGTGCTATATCGGTATCCTTGATTTCCATCGATAATAATTTTGAGTTAATCAGCCTTTTTATTTCATCTCTCAAATTCTCATTCGGTTGTTCTGGGAAATTGAAAATTCTAAGATTGTTCTTCCTACCTACTCGATCTATGGAAGCCAAATACGATACGTTATTTGGCTTCCATAATATTTGTATCCTCCTGTAGGTTTCTGACTATGTCTTCTAGATTGTTTATCTTTATTTCGTTTCCTTTTATATATTGTTGATGTTCGTTTTTAATCTCCGCTATTTGTTCCTCCATTTCAATAAGCTTTTTGTCAAAGGTGCTCGAGACGGCGGCCGATACCATATCAGATAAGGTTTTTATGAATGTGGCATCTTTCAGACATTTACTCATTGCTGCATTTACCGAAGATTTTATTTCTTCACTAGTCTCTCTAGTCAAAACCATTTTCGATGGCAGACTTTTGGTAAAGTAGAGGAAGAATTTGTATGTTTTCTATGCAACTTTCCACTAGAAAATTTAGGCTTTTCACACTCTTTACACACGTTTTATTGGGAGCGCACAGATACTCGACTATTCACTATGCTCCATCTCTACTACTATGAGCATTGCTCCTGAAAGGTGTGTGTAGGGACTATGGCATATACCATGAGCATGTTATTACTTTGAAACTATCATTGAGCACCAAAGATGTGTATACGACGATATATAAGTAGAGAGATGTACTGCGACCAAATATGTGTATTTTATTTCGCTCTTCGTTCCCTTTGGTTTTTCGTAGGGAAAATGGAGAGCTATATCTCTATTTCTTTATATATAATTGCAATATTTTGAATGAATTCGGGGAAATATAGAAATGTATTTTTTCTCTTTTGATTTTTGATTTTTATCTTCCTTACTATTCGATTCGAAGGAAAAGTCAACTCAGATTTTTTGTAGGAATATATAAGAGGAATCTTCTTGCTTCCTATGATTTTTTTGATATGTCCAATAGTTTTTGAAAAATCTGAATTTTATTAATAAACGTTTTCATATATTTTTTTTTCTAACTTTGAATTATTAAAAAAATATAGTTCGGATATTTCAATGGAACTCATAAAACTCTATGAATAAAATATTTCAACTCTTAATTTTTTCGAATTTGAAGCTCAAATATTCATGTTTACCGTTTTTCAGCTATATCTCCCGTACTATTCAATTCGGAAAAAATTATTGAAAGATTTTTTGTAGAGAATGTCAACAGCAATATATTTGCTCTTGTTGAAATTTCCAGTCGTTTTCGGGAAAAATCAAGTTGTTTTAATCTCGAGATTCAATTTTCAGATTTTCAATTGTTTTTTGATTTTTTGGTGGAGTGAGAGAAAAATGTTTCGAGGATATCTTGTGGCACTATCCAGAAGGTATACACAGCATTTCGTAGATTTCCATATTTTCCGTTAGTTTGCGAGATTTTTGAATTTATGTCGGGCCATGTATTTCGGAAAATCCCCCTGGAAAATCCATTTGGAATATTCCGATCACGCCCAGTTCCGATAGACTTTCTGTACGATTGACGAACTATCGTGGTTCAGAATATGGAAACGAAAATATCAATCATGCGACCTGTAGTCGAACCACAATTAATTTTCAGAAAGATCCCGGAAAAACCATCTTGGAATGTTCCGATTTCCTTTATATTTCAATGACAGAATAAACTTTTTAGTGGAACATGATGGCGAAGTTTCAAGACGATACGTTAGAGGGTTCCGGAGATATTTCACTTTATGTTTGGTACAAAAGTTGGAATTTTCAGAAAAATCCCAGAAAAACCATCTTGGAATTTTCCAATTTCCTTCATATTTCGATGACAGGATAATCTTTTTTTTTTGGAACATGATGGATGAGTACGGAGTACGGAGTACGGAGTACGGAGTACGGAGTACGGAGTACGGAGTACGGAGTACGGAGTACGGAGTACGGAGTACGGAGTACGGAGTACCGAGTACCGAGTACAGAGTACAGAGTACAGTACAGAGTACAGAGTACAGAGTACAGAGTGCAGAGTACAGAGTGCAGGTACAGGTGCAGGTGCAGGTGCAGGTGCAGGTGCAGGTGCAGAGTGCAGGTGCAGGTGCAGGTGCAGGTGCAGAGGTGCAGGTGAGAGGTGCAGGTGCAGGTGCAGGTGCAGGTGCAGGTGCAGGTGCAGGTGCAGGTGCAGGTACAGAGTACAAGTCAGGTACAGACAGGTACAGAGTACAGGTACATGAGTGCAGGTGCAGGTACAGAGTACAGAGTACAGAGTACAGAGTGCAGAGTACAGAGTGCAAAGTACGGAGTTACGGAGTGCGGAGTACGGTTATTACTTTGAAACTATCATTGAGCACCAAAGATGTGTATACGACGATATATAAGTAGAGAGATGTACTGCGACCAAATATGTGTATTTTATTTCGCTCCTCGTTTACTCAGGTTTTTCGTAAGATTGTTGGAAAGCTATGATTTTGTTTTTGAATATTATTGCGATATTTTGAATGGTTTTGGGGAAATATGGAAATTAGTTTTTTCACCATTCGATTTGAAAAAAAAAATTTGTAGAAATATTCAAGAGGAATATTTTTGCTCCCCTAATTTTTTTCATATGTCCAATCGTTTTTGAGAAATCTGAATTTTATTATTAAAAATTTTCATATTTTTTTTTCTAACTTTGAATCATTAAAAAAATATGGTTGAGATGTTTCAATGGAAGTCATGAAACTCCATGAATAAAATGTTTCAACTGGTAATTTTTTCCAATATAAAGGTCGAATATTCGTCTTTACTGATTAACAGTTACATAATATGACATATTCGTCGATACCTTACATTCCTGAACTTTCTACTAAAATTATAAATGTATTCAAACATGAGAGAAACTTGAAAATTGCACAAAATAAAATGAAACCATTGGAAAACTTGTATACCAAATTGAAACAAAAAGATCATATCACCGAAAAGTCTAACGTGGTTTATGAAATTGTTCAAATTGTAATAAAAAATATTCAGGCCAAACAAAAAATTGTTTGAAATCACGAATAGCATAACATAAAAGCAATCGTAGAACTTTAAAAACAAACTCTTGTTCCTCAACGAAACATGTCATGGATAACGATCGCATCATGAATTATGATTGTGCCAAAATTTTACATGTTGAAAAAAATTTGAATAAAAGACTTTTTAGGAATGGCTGAAATTAAATTACAATCTGATGATATGAATAAAAAAACTGATATTGATATTACCAAAAAACCATTCTTCATTTGAAAATACCTGAATTAAAACATCTCTGTATATACCTTTTTTATTTGATATCCATGATAAATGATTGTCAGTCATCAAATTTTCATGTCACAACATTTTTTAAGTTTTCCTTTGTACTTTTATAATTATATAATATGTTCCTAAGATTTGATGTCCAAAGAAAATCTCAAATTGCACAGTTTGAAGAAGTTTGTTGCAATAACACCCTTTCGAAATCGCGTTAGAAGATACTTTAGTAGCGGATCTTTGAATAAATTCAGCGCTTATTTCTAGTTGCAATAACTCTGTATCATTTGTGACTGTGATCTGTTTAGTTAATACCAATCAAATAATGGCTTCGAAAATTATCAAGATACTATCAGTTATAAATAATACTTTCAGGGTGATATGAAATAGAGTCTTTCATCTGGATATTCAGAAATGTGTAATTTGGATTACGAATTATCAAGGCCCATTTTCTTTCAAACGATCTTTGATGTGACAACTACACACACTATTTTTATTGGTTTTCTGACAGGTAGGCGGAAAATTCAAGTTCAAAACGTAATATTAATAATTCACTCCTAAATTTATTTGTTACATACCATGCCAAATATGTTATCCACATTTTCAAATATTTTTCTTTTGTTGGCTTAAATAGAAATTGCAATCACTTGGGTATCTGTGATTGCAACCATCAGCCGCAAAACAATGCATTATATCAAGTTTTTTTCCTCCTCCATCAAGGCACACACCTCTTCATTATGTCTGTCAGACCTGAGATCTCATGTATGTTTATAACATTGAATTTCCCGCCAAACTTTGCCTCCATCAATCAATAACGAAATGAAGCTAAGACAACCTTCCATCAAATTTGCCAACCAATTTTATATTCATCGATTATTTTGAGAATATATTCATTTTATTCTAATATTTTGGTTATAGCTTGTGAACAATGGTTCATTGAATCAATTTCAACAGAAATAAATCTTAAGAAATTTGCTAAAGCATCTAAAAATAGGCGAGAGATTCGTGTGATTTTTAGACCCATAAGAAATGCATGGGGAATTCAGTGGTGGGATCAACGGATGGATCGTAATTCAAAATTCCCGCCTAACCTGACTAACTATTTTATACAACGAAATGGTAGTGAATTAATCTTTATTGTTTTTATACACACTCGTACACATCCATCACCAGGCGTCATCCGTTAGGGCGCCGCGACACCGAAATTTTTTTAAAATGGCACCCCAGATTTTTGTATACATTTTTGGATCCTGCATCAAATTCTGAATTCAGCGATATATCTCACTCATATATAGTTTTCCTATTAATATTGATGAAAAACGGCAATTTTAAAGCATATCATAAAGAGAGCCGTGAATGTGTCAAATTAAAAAGCAATAATACCTACGAGTTTAATTGATCTACCAGTTATAATTGTATTTCCTGTTCAATCTCATCTCGTTGTGTGATACTGTGTATAGACGCGCAGACAATATACAAACAAACGAAGGTTTTAAATTAACCACAAATATTTTTCTTTTAACTAAACTCGACCAACATGGTAATTACGAAAAAATTAAACTGATCACACGAAATTATTTTAGTAAGTGAATCCTTTTTGCTCGCGATATGGAAGCACAAACATTTGTGATACTAGTTTATGAATCATCTACATTTTCTGGACGTCGCATATAAACTAAGTCTTTGATATATCCCCACAAAAAAAAAGTTGAGAGGTGTCAAGGGACACCCGGATGGAACAAAGTTCCTTTCGATTAATTAGTGAAGGAATTGTAATAAAATTTTATTTTTTCAAGTTATAATAATATTTTTTTTATTATTAACAAATATAATGTAATATAAACTCAATCAGTAGGCTCAATTTTAGTACATACGCATTGATATTGTAATATTAAAATATAATTTGCTTTTAAATTTATTAGAGTTATGACGTACACTTGCTAAACACAAATAATGGAGATTTTATATTAAAACATTGTTTATAAAATCTCTACCTTACCTAACTCCATCAGCAATATCCGGAACTTGTGCAGAAACACTGTCAGGATTCATTATTGTTATTATTTTTTATTATTTATTATGTACAAAAAACCTGTATACACTCAACAAAAATAATCGTCGCGACACCACACTGTTCAATGCGAAATAGAAAGACGAAACGAAAATAACTGGCTTGCCTTCTATGGGAGAGAGAGAGAGAGACAGACAGAGAAACACGCGCACGCCGCACGGCTCACAACTACAGCAAAAAGTGTCGTTACAACTTTTGGTCTTAATTTATTCCGTCGCAACGCGCGATAAGAAACTTCGTTCCAAAAACAGTGGAGTCGTGTAGGACTTCGAGCTGGCCATGGTGTTGTACCCTTATTTCCAATCCAATTCCCATTAAAAGTTTCATCCAAATATTGGGAAACTATTCTAGTATTGTGCGGCGGTGTACCGTCTTGATGAAACTACATATTGAGTCGAGTTTGTATTGGTAAATTCTCCAAGAGATTTGGCAACACATGTTTGAGGAAAAGCAAGTACCTCTCTTCATTGAGAATTTCTTCGGAAAAATGAAGTCCTCACAAATAATCATCAATGATTCAGCACCAAACATTCACCCACCACACTAATTTATATGTCTTTTCTTGGATCCAATGAGAGTTCCCGTCAGATCAGTAGTATGTTTGTTAATACCGTTGTTATGGAAACGGCTTTCATCACTCCATAATATCTTATTTAGAAACTGATCATCATGAAAACGGGTGGACAACCATGCAATGAAGTTCAATCTCCTATCAGCATCTCCTAAATATGGGAATTCAAAATTACATGCCAGCGCCAGAGTGGCAAAAATTCAAACCAGACATACTTACATTCTTTGTCTGTTTTCTCAGAGGTTATACACTTGTGTTCGGAGTTTTTCTGAAAATATTTCCATTTGGTATAATTTTCCAGTTTTTTTGTGAAGTGGTGTATTTAAATCTTAAGACAATATCATTTGCGAAAACTCTCTTTGAAGGAGACAAAGTATGCTCTAAATAGCTGGACAGCTTAGTGAAGTCATCGGGAATTATTATGAATTATTTTGAAGAAATGTTACACATTATTATTTGTGAATGTTCGAATTAAAAATAAAACTAACAAAAATAGTTTCTTTAATTTTATTCAAAAGAAACAAGATGGTGTGACATATATATAGTCACTCTTTTTCCATACTGTATGAATACGGTATGTCGAATAATATCTCTTTTATCTTCTTTTTTCTACTCAACTCTCTTCAAAGGTTCTCTTTTTCACTTTTTTTCTTGGCCACACACGATACAGGAACATTTTGGGAAGGAACTGTATTCTTCTTCAAGATCCCAAGAGCCCGTCGTCTGTTTTTAGACCCCACTCAATCCTAGATTAGTCTGCACCTGTAGGTTAATTCATTTTTTCTCACGGAAAATGATAAAAAACTCATTCCAGTACAAGGGACGTTTTGTCCAAGAGTCACATTGAGGTAACAACAATAAGATTTGAACTAGAATCACTATTTTTTCACTGACGTAAATAGTCAACAGAATATTCAAAAGGATAAATCAGAATTTATAAGTCAACAATCTCAAGAGATTCGACAAGCCCTTTTGTGAAATTTTTCCAGGTGCCATCTCCATTTAATAAGGTTCACAATTTCGGCATACTTATTGGGTCCTGAGTGGTGGGGAATTAAAGATGATGTGTTCATACCGATCCAGTCGCGATGTTTCTTAACCATGGATGTTGTCTGCGTCCGGGGACCACGTTTTCCCTTTCCGTTTTTTTCCTTCTATTATTAATTTCAGATTTATACTTGTTATTACGGTATATGGGCCCAGATAAGCGGTCTTTTTTCGCTTTATTGTTGTGGGTAACTCTCTCCCTTCCCATACGTCTAAGACTTCATCGTTAGGTATATGTTGAGTCCATGATATTTTTAGTATTCGGGAAGATCCACATTTCAAACGTTTTCGATTCTGTTCATGGTGTCCATTTTTTAATGTCCATGTTTCCCAACAAGAGAACTGAGTGCACGATGCCTTTACAAAACGGTATCTTGTTTAAGTTCAGGGTTGCGTTACTTTAATAGGTTTTTTACCCTTTAGAAATATGGCCTAGCTTTTTATAGTATCTTACTTCGACGTCAGGGTCAAATTTTTGTGTTATTTCTACCAAGATATTTAAATTTCTACTTTCTCTATTGCGGTGTCGTAGATGTTTTGTTCAGTTGTGGGTTTGAAAATCTTGTTATGGCCATTACTTTTGTTTTTATTACAAATTTTTATGCCTAATTGATTCCCACTTCTACAACTTTGTTGATCAGGCGTTGAAGGGCTTCTTTTGATTGTCTGCAATGATAACCGTGTCGCCCAAACGTATGTTGTTCAAGTCCGCCGTTAATTTCTATTACATCCTCGTCATCGCCCCTTTCTTGGTTAAATATGTGCTCAGAGTATATATTTAAACAGTATTGGTGACAGAACACAACCCTGTCGTAATTTTTTCTATACACACCGGTTCCGATGTCGTTTGTCCACATCCACCGTTGCTTCTTGGTTCCAATAAATATTTTTAATAAAACCCCGATGTCTTGTTTGTCTAACCCTTTTTCCTGTAGTAATGCAGAAGGACGGTGTGATTAACTCCCAAGGCTTTCGTAGTCCATGAAACAGACATATATTTTCCTCATGCCCCGGCATTTCTGGAAGAGTATTAATGGGCATAAATTTTCCTTTGTTCCTAGACCTTACGAAATCCAAATTGGGTATCGCTTTGATCGGCGTCACATTTTGTAGATTCTAGTTCGTATAATTTTAAGCAGGATCTTAAGTACTTGGCCTATCGCTTATCAGTCTGAACTCATCACATTTTTGGCTTTTGATTTTTAGGAGGGAATAAATACGGAGGTAAGCTTTCGCCCTTGGGAATTACCTGTTGCATGAACTTTTGTAGTAACTGCCCCAAAGGTAGAAATTCTCTTTCAACAATTTTATCATTTCAATGTGGATTTCGTCGGGCCCGTTGCTTTCCGTTTTACCAATTCAAGTGCTTTCTTATCTCTGATTTTGGAATTTTGGAGCCTGTCTCCCTTCCTTTTCCTGTCGTATATTCGTAGACGTTAGCGAATGTTTGGGGGTTATATATTTCCATACTTTTAAAATTCTTTGCTCTTCTGGGCACATTTCATTGTTTTCATTTTAGTATGCCTAATACGGGTTGGTTTTTTTGTTGGAATGCGTTACCTTTTTTTTTCTTTTGAACCTGTTAAAAACCCGTTTATTCCCGGGGAATAATTCAATTTTTCCACCCCTTTTTTCAACCACTCTTTTTTTTCTATTCGGATTTTCTTTCTCATTTTCATTTATTTGTTTGTATTTTTAGATGTTTTTGGGTTTTTTGGACTCCCGGTTGGGGCCCTCATCAGTAGAATTTCTTCGTCATCCATTCTTTTGGTTTTTTGGGCTGGCATATCCTATTTTTTTTTCTACCTTTTTTATTGATGTTAAATTTGACCCCAGACATTTTCTGATTCGTATGTATGTATGGTGTTGTAGTTTTTCTTCCCCTTTTTTCAAATTTTCCCCTTTATTCGTTCTTTGCCTTTGTCTGTGATTTTGTCTTTAAGTTTGTTCATGTCAATACTTTTTTTGTTATTCTTTCTTAGCTCTTTAATTTCACATCCTGGTTACCACAAGGATTATGGTCTGAGAATATGTCCCCCCAGGGTATGTTTTTATGCCTTTTAAATTCCGTTCTTAAATCTA
The DNA here is from genome assembly GCA_018342105.1 of Gonioctena quinquepunctata. NCBI lineage: Eukaryota > Metazoa > Arthropoda > Insecta > Coleoptera > Chrysomelidae > Gonioctena > Gonioctena quinquepunctata. Next base: position 11,231 of record JAFIRS010006147.1, on the reverse strand, counting down.
GTTTTGATTAGGACATAGTCGATCTGGTTGCGGACGATGTTATCTGACGGTGCTGTGGAGATTGCCAAGTATACAAACGTCTTTCTGGTAGTTTGAACAATGTATTAGTAATCACAAACCTCTTCTTGACAAAATTGAAATGCTTGTCCCCCCCTACTAAGGTCCACCTGCCGTACTTACCGACTATTTTATCCACTTCAATGTTAACCTTCGCATTGAAATCGCCCAATTATAGTAGTTTCGTTGTTTTTTGGTATATCCAGTAGTTCTTTTATTTCTTTTATAAAATGTTTCCACCTCTCGATCAGGTTTTTTTCTGCGGTTGGGAAACCCCGGATTAATTTATGTTTGTAGGTTGAGCATTTAGTTCGATGAAGATGGTTCTGTCTGAGAGTGGGATGAAGCTAATTACAGCTTGACCTGTTTTGTTGTCTAGTAAGATACCGACTCCATTGTGATGGTTTCTTTCGTCGTTGCCCGAGTAGTACAGTGTTGTTTTATTCTTTTGACATTTTCCACTTCCAGGCCATCGTATTTCACTTAAACCTAGGATGTTGATCTTCAGTCTGTGCATTTCTCTGACGGTATTGTCTAGTTTTCCTGCCATGAACAAACTCCTTACATTCCAGGTGCCAATTCTGGAAGCTCTGATTTTATTGTTTTCTGCCCTCGTCTGAGGTTTTACTATATTTTGAGCCTTTTCTGTTGTTATGTTTTCATTGGGTTTGCAGGGGTTTCGCAGACTAACGACCTGGCCCTGTGGTGTATTTGCGTGTTTCCTCCCCTGCCGGATCTTGTGCTCCGTACATCATGATCAGTACGTTCTACTTGTTCATTTGATGCCATTCTTGTTATACTAGGGATATCCTTGGGGACCTTTAATGAAGTGGTTTCCCGTTGCCTTCTTCATTCCCACGCCGTTGATTGCTTCGAGTTCATCCGCCTTTTAGGGCGATTTCTCACTCCAAGGGACGAGAGAGTGCCCTACCCTCAGTTTGCTCGTCCACCCTCCTATGAGGGAATCTGTTGGTAATACTGAGGGATCTGCTTTCACTCGGACGCCAGAGCCTCGTTAGTTATATAGCAGGGTGTACCGCGTGCAGGTGAGGTTGACATTTGGGCTGGTATTTCTGTACCATCTGTACCGTTTGTACTGTCTGTATTGTCTGTACCATCGCCCCATACACGCCTTTATGTGTACAATTGCTAAAATCATATAAACATTAATGTTTCGAAAAGTAAACAATGTGTCCTCATCACCTAGATATACATATATAAGTAGTCACCCTTTTTCCATACTGTATTAATAATTTTCGGTATGTTGAATAATATCTCTTTTTTCTCTTCCTAACTCTCTTTTCTTTTCTCACAACTCTCTTTGAAGGTTCTCTTTTTCACTTTTATCTTGGCCACAGACGATACAGGAGGATTTTGGGAAGGGACTGGATTCTTCAAGAGCCCATCGTGACAGACTCGCTCAATCCTAGATTAGTCTGCACCAGAACGTTACGTTCATTTTCTCATGGAAAAAGATGAAAACTCATGTCAGTACAACGGGATCGTTTTGCCCAAGAGTCACATTGAGGTACACAACAATAATGATTTGAACTGGAATTACTCATTTTTTTACTCGAGGACAAACAATAGTCAACAGGTATAGTATTTCTAATCCCAATTGGAACGACATAAAAAGTTTCGGGAAGGGATTCTCTTTGCACTTGCCGCATTGACATAGGCGTTCGAATATTATTTTTCAGAGGTATTTCTTCGGTTACTTATTCTCACAATCATAGCAATTGATCATCCCATGTAAAAGTAGACACATGTTATCTCAACTGGATTTTATTATTTGTTTCGAAAGGTCTCCAGAAAGCCATAATGATAAAATTATTTTCAATGGATAATTCCTAACCTCACGGCACGGCAGTGATTAAGGAATATCGTAAAATCAGGATATTATGCAGCTGTAGATAACATATGTCCATTCCAGCTAGCCGAGCTTTCATTATTCAAATATATTTGATAGCGCCTTTACTAATAATCTGGGCAACTGGATACACGCGCCAGATTTTTTGTATGATTGTACCAGGAACGCTTTGAAAGTAAAAACACTGGTAGTATATAAATTTCCCATTTGCCGGGTAGTGCATATGAACACTCCTCGTAGTGCTGTTATTTTATTGCCGTTCCAATTGGGATTAGAATAACTATAAACAAGAATTTCATTAAATGTCAACAATCACAAGAGATTCGACAAGTTTTAGGTATACCTAGAATGGCTAAAATCATATTATAAACATTAATGTTTGGAAAAGTAAACAATGTAAGTATGTATAGTTTCCAAAATCGACACCAGAGGGAGTATCCCTTATTTTGGATTCCCAATAGATTATGGCTATGAAAAAAAAACAAAGATTATTACCTGGGTGTAGACCTTGAATAAAATGTATTTTGTAGGGATGGAAACTGAACAGTTTGAAATGACTACTCTAGAGCTTCTACGATTAGCGTAATTCATTATAGAGTTAGTTAAATAGCTTTGGTGGCTGGCAATGCCGAAAAATTGTTATTTTCTCTGCCTTTTTGTGGCCAGAAGATGTTTGTTGGTTAAATCGCCGTTTTTTTTATTTTTGTCGGAACTGCCCTCAGATCAATAAGTAAACCCTAGATAGGCCCGATGCTAAATTTACATTGCAATGTTTTGAAGCGAACATAATTTCGGTGGAACATGTAATGTTTTGTGTATATGATAGAGGAACCAAAACAAAACATCTCTTGCACAGTGCCGTGCCGTTTTAAGGGGTTCAAAACAGTATTTTTAATACACTTCAATTGAGGGTTCACTTGTGTACAAGAGTATGTTTGTTATCACTGTAAAAAAAAACTATCACAAGTCCGATTTACTTGAAATTTGTCATGCAAGCAAAAAGGAATCCATGGAAATACAATTTGGTATTTCTATATGATGAAAATTCGAAATTAAAAACAAAATCTATCATTTATGGTCCGATTCAACACTAAAGGTATTCTCTAAATCACCTATAACAAATTTCATGACAAAATTCAAAGTGACGGCTGCAATTTTATCATTGTCTGATTTAGACTAGAAATCGTCATCTAAGTATTTTATGAGTCGCGGATTAAAAAACTTATCATGGAAATTAAAAATGGCGGCTGAGATTTCTTTCATTACAAGCTTTTATTTGACTCCACATTTGTATGTATGTTTAGTTCAAATCTTGTAAGTGAATTTCAATCCACTTCTTGTTGTCCGATTAACATGAAATTTGGAAGGTGTTCATAATTCCGATAATAATGCATTACGGAATTTTTGCTAGAGGAAAATCAATATGGCGGACGAGATTTGTGATTATGGTTCGATTCTATTCAAAATTGGTATGTTGGGGTTTTCGGGGACAGGGATCACGAATTCATAAATTCAAGATGGCGGCTCTAATACAAATTTTGTGGTTATAGCCCGATTTCAATAAAAATTGGTATATGGGGGTTTTTGATGTCAGAGATCATGATTTTTTCGTCAAAATACATGAGCTCAAGATGGCGGCTCCAAAATGGCGACGAGTTTGATGATTATAGCCTGATTCCATTCAAAATTAGTGTGTGGGGGTTTTTGGGGTCGGACATCATGATGTTTTTGTCAGAATTCATGAATTCACGATGATGGCTCCAAGATGGCGACGTTTTTTGTTATTATGACTAGATTCCATTTAAAATTGGTATGTGGGTTTTTTTGGGGTCGGAGATTATCAATTTTTGTCAGAATTCTATAAGATGACAGATTACATGAATGACTAGAAAGAATTGAATAAAAAGGAATAACAAGAAATTTTTAGGACAAGCTTTCATACCCATGCACTGAAAAGGAAAAAAATAATGCCTTTGTTTGACCTAGGTTATTCTGTTAGTAGTAGATTCAAAAGCTTGCCGCGAATATTAAATAGGTATTCTTGCGCGGCATGATTTTGAATCCGCTACTCAGAAAATAACCTAGGTCAAACAATTGAAGAAATAATTGTTTCCTTTTTAGTGCATTTATATAAAAGCTTGATTTTTTGTATTCTTAATTCCAACTCAAAATAATACCTATATGGGGGTTTACACGGCAAGAAAAGTACAGAGGACTAGATGGCATGAAAGTAGTAAAATATGACGTCACTTCTCAGAGTATTAGGTATAGCTTGTACAAGAAGTCTGCGGGAATTCATAGATATGTATTTTACAAATGTCTTTAGCACTGCATGCCAAAACCTCTCGAAGTTTGGAGAACAGCTTTATTGCAGATAAATATTTGGAATAACAAAGTAAACATTATATGTATATTTTTAAATATTTTATTATAAAGAAAATTAATCAAGTATAAAATTCAGTTTTTCCTATGTATGTATTGAATAATAAAAGCGATGGACAATAAAAATGTTTACATGTCTGCTACTCTTGATGTGCAGAATTGATCTAGGAACAATTCATTATTAAAAGCTAAACAGTATTATAGTGCGAAAGAATCGCATATGCATGTATGAGTGAAAATATTAATGGTCAGTACATTTCAGCATTACATAAAAATATAATTTTTAATACATATATAACATCATTAACAAACATTTGGGAATGAATATCAAGTCAGTGTTGCACATCATTGTATGCCTCACACTCAACAATTTGTATGCACCAAAAAAACATAAAATATGAGAAAAGATTTTGCTTTTTATGCAGCTACATCTTACCTAGACGGGGTTAAAAGTTTCTAGGAGTACTTAGATTTTAGGTTTGGGTCATAGAAATTGATATTTGAGGTATTTGTTGCAAATGAAGAAATACGTGTTTGTGTTTTTGTAAATTCAACCCCTAAAGGGGTGAAATGGGGATTGCAAGTTTGTATAGGAGTTCCGTTAGTTTTTAAGTTGGGGTCATAAAAATAGGTATTTCAGGTCGTTTTTACAAATAAACAAATAAGAGTTTCAGTGTTTAGAATTTTTTATCAGGGTTCCGTTAGTTTTAAGCTTAAGGTCATGAAAATTGGTTGTTTTGGCTCTCTTGTAACAAATAAATAAATAGTGTTCAACATCATTTGAAAATTTGTTTCCATCCCACTCAATTTTCTTTCTAATCGACATGTCATCGAAAACAAGGTTACAAATTGATTTATATCCTTCAGCTTCAGCTTCTCTTGCTTTTGATTTCAATGCTTCTAAAGCTTCCTGAGAAAAACCAGGTGAAGCATCAACAGTTTGGTACCATTTCCTGAGAGTACGAGTATGTGGCAAACGTTTGCAGAACATACTCATATGCCTTCTTAGAATAAAAACTCAAAGTTAAAAATTTCCTGGGTTCTGGAGAATATTTTTTTGTTTTTTTGTTCAGGAGCTCCATAAATAAAGCATTTGAACACTCCGGTACTGAGGCCTGAAAATATCATGAGGAATTAAATTTTGGTATTTCCAGTTTTTGTAAAAATTTTTAAGTTTATTTTATTTTATTGGTTTGAGAACACACATTAAAATGATCAAATCATTGGTTTTTGTAAAACAAAAAAAAATTTTTTTTTTTTTTTTTTAATTAAAAATTTAAAAGGCCAAAATAATTTCATGGATTTGATGTTTAATTATATAAAATCAAGATGATATTTTTTTTATTCAAGGCAATTATTTGAGAAAGGGACTTTTGAGAAAGCGACTTTTGACAAAAAGTCCCATTTCAGCCTTAGGAAGAAACAGCAAACTGAGAAATCACCAGAGATGAGACGAATGTTTCTACCTGCCTTACGATTTGACATGGAATGGCTTCTTATTAAGTATGAAATCAAAGTAACCTTCGATTGACAAATCGAAAGTTTGCAAAACCAATTTGATTTGAAAATATATTTTGATCAAATGTTTTATCACCATAATAAATGTGGCATGTTAATGCAGACTACTCACATCCAGCATGTTTCCAGCATTTTCGGAAATCAACCTTTTGTTTTTAAAATGCTCAACAAGGGATTTCAGGGATTTTCTTCTGCAATCTTCTCTCTCTCTCTGTTTTCAGAATGATAGATCTCTTCCTTTTTCTGAAATATAAATTTGTACTTCGTTAGAAAAACACTGTCACGGAGTTTTGACTATATCTCAATACCTTACCTTGATTTTGAGGTTTCACTTTTTGATTCAATTTGTACGGTTTCCGAGGCAGTGGAAGTTGAAGGTGACCTGAAAATAAAGAAAAACCAATAAAGTTTCTGGCCAGCTTCAAATTCCTCATTTGAGGGATTTCACTCAATCTTGAAATATTATAAACAGAGCAGAACTACATTCTTAAAATCTTTGAAAATATGATTTTGATTTTGAAAAGGGAATCATTCTCAATTGAATATTGATAAGAAATATTTTTGTGAACATTGAAAAATCTAAAATAAAAATGAAGTTATTTTTTGTAATATCCAACAGAAAACAACTACTTCCCCTACTAAAGCCACACTGGACATTGAATTACATCTGATAGATATTGTGAAAAGGAGATAGTGACTAAAGTTTAATTTCCAGTTGTAAATTATCCCACATCATATTTTATGAACACCCTATTCATATTTTCAAACAAAACAATGATTTTGATGTTCATCAAATCAGATGTGGGTTCAACTGCGACTAAAAGATGAACTTTAGTAACTAGGTTCCCTTTTCAAAGTTCAATTTAGCTAGTACCATACAACACCTAGTATTACATCAGTGAATAAATTTTTTTTAGGTTTGAAAATGAGAAACTACAATTTTGGAATGCTCAGAACACACTGTCAAATACAGAGATAAAAATTATATAAAAAGCAAGACATTCATTATTGGGAAAGTAATATCAATCTCACCTCATTTCAAAAGATACATTTCCGACATCGCTCATTATATCATTCAGAACAGATATTGTTGAAGATGCAGGTGATCTGAAATTTTAAAAATAATTAGTAGTTCCAATTAATTTTCAAGTAGTACTCAGTAATGATATTTTTTTTAAATATATATCAGTAATGATATTTTTTCTAAATATATATATATGTGTGTGTGTGTGTGCATATTCACACCGTCAGTTGAGTATTTTGAAAACTATTTGAATTTTATTAACAAACAGCAAATTAACAAACTTCTTTTTAAATTTTTATCACCTATATTATGGATTTTGAGGATAATACCCAAATGCCAAGGTGTCTGGACTATAATAGTCTTCTCAGCCATGGTTACATATGATTTTCCACTACTCGCAATACTACTATTAAAAAAACAAAAATATGATTAATGTTTATTCAGTTCGTTCGTAATATCATGAAGCTATACCCAGACGTAGGCATATCTATGAAGTAGAAACAAATGAATGTAGAATGCACTGCCATTTCAATTTTAAAAATTTCATTTCCTCAAATATTTATAAATAATTTGTTTTACTACTCGCAATACTACTATTAAAAAAACAAAAATATGATTACCTAATGTTTATTCAGTTAATACCATGAAGCCATATCTATGAAGTACAAACAAATGAATGATAGAATAAACTGCCATTTCAATTTTTGAACTTTCATTCCTTCAAATATTCAGTAAAATTGGCTGAAATGGATATTGAAGGTGATTATCAAGGGATGTGGCACAAATTGCAAATTGCCTAGAAGAATAGGCGACTAACAGTATTCAGTTGTACAGTTTTGTTTTCAATGTTAATCTTTGTGATAAAATGATAACCTTAAAAAAAACATTTTATCTGGATTAAAATATATATATATATATATATATATATATATTTTACTGATACCAACATATATAGCAGTGGATTATTATAATCCTATTCCATGTTAAACCAATGAGATAGGCAAAATATTCAGTTAGTGGTTAGTTCATATCTTATTCACAATATCCTTAAAATCCTGGTAGATGGTCCAAAACCACCCAACCCCGGAATAATAATTGCAAAAATCCTTTATAGGAACAAATTCCAAATATAATTAGTCGAATTCTTTTAATTTATTTGTTATATCTTGAACTTCAATCATAAATATTTTGCCGAACTCAACATTGGGCTGTAAATAATTGGATACAATTGTACTTATGACTCCCTGCTAACACATACCTTTTAACTGCTTGTACATCAGGAATGGCATCAGGTCTCAAACATATTCTCCCTTGGGCTTTTCAATAATCTGATCTTTGGAAAAATGAGCAGAACAGATAAAATAATATTTTTTTACGCTCAGTGGGTCTAATTCAAGAGCATCACACTATACTTGTAGTTTTTCCTTATCAGTGGGGAATCTGTGAATAAATTATCAGTATTTAGTACTCTATCCCAAGGAAAACAATATATTGGTGAAAACTCCATAACAAAATCAAATTCTACTTGAAAAATTCGTTCGTATTCGTAGCTTACCTGTGGAATGTTTGTTGACTATCGTTTCTTTTGCAAACAATGCAGTATTTCGACATTTTGCACCACTGAAACACTTCACAAGTATAGGTGTAGAGAGTATTTTAAATGTCAGTAAAACCAAGGCAATATTGTTTAATGAAAATGAAAAAGCACTATAACATACAAACACACCGAAAATATTTGAATATTACTTCACGTCAAATACGTCAAAGCAAATGGCCGATGGCGAAGAGAACAGGGTTGCCAAGAATCGTTCAATTTATCGAGGCTTCCTACAAATTTCGGAGTGTCTTATGATTTAACTGTTGAAAATTGTATTTCTTCTACCTAGAAAAAATATTTTCAAACCTTGTTCAGAGTTGATTGACCTTACCGCATTATATAAAATTCAGATGAATAAATCTGATAATAGATAATGTGAATGACTACTTTGAACTCATGTACATTCTATAAATTATGTCCATCTGACAACAAGGATTCGGTATTTGTAAACAGTAGATGGTAAATAAAAACACAGTTATGTGTGCATCAACGCATAGGTTGTTTACGTAGCATCAGGTCTATCTAGGGTTTACCTCTTATTGATCTGAGGAACTGCCCATCAACTTGTATAGATATAGTTCTCTTTTTTTGTCTATCTGGTCAAGTACCTATTTTTCATCCTTTGTGGCGACAGAAACGTTTGGCCAAAGGAGTTTCACTTTGAAAAACCAATAAAAGGTTAACTCAATATATATGAGAAATGAAAACCGTGTATTGTAGAAGAAAACCTACTGAAAAACATTCTAACTCAATTATTGAATTTTGAAATAAATCACGGGTAAATGAAATTGAGAAAATAACACACCCGTTAAATTTAGGTCTAATCAGTAAACTAGGGCAAAAACAAGCAATGCAGGGCCAAAAGTAGGTCTAAGAAGTTAAGTTCAATGTTTTAATCTAGGTTAATTCGTAATGCATTCGGGTATAAATAAGATGAATACATCACTCAATTCATTAAGCGCTATTGCAGTTGTCAATGCACCGTAATAAAATTGCGGACTGGTCTGTACAGTACACACCAAGCATTGTTGACAAATAAATTCTGCTCTTCTCCAGAGTGCTGATAATTCACTTTATTCATTTCAAGATGAAGTGGAGCTTGGCCATACGAGTTTTGTTAGTGGTTATCATGCTTTTGCAAAGTTTCCATACACTACCTGTGGGAAGACCTGAAACGGTAAGTGGATAAGTTCAAAAAGTGCATAGATATGAACTATAGAACTTGTTGATAAGTTCACAATTCCAGATGGAAATACGAAAATCTAAAATTACAATTTCTTCTTCCATCAATCAATCAATATGTACTTCATTGTCTGAAGAAATAAGATGCTCATGGACAAAGCATAGTTTACAATTTACAATAATGAACAACACAAAAAATAAGTATATGTAGGTATACATGTATAAAATCGATCCATAAACGAGAAACAATCACATTTGATATTATTAATTTCTATAATTACAACGCCAATGTAAAACAGAATGCTGCTTGGAAAAGAAATATTAATTGCGTCATCATTAAAGTGTTCTCCATATAAGTGAGATTTATAATGTGATGGCATTTGACTTGGTAAATAGTTTCCACATCATAAATAATTAAAAGTGACTACAAAAGTAATCCCGTGTATGTTTGAACCGTCAAATTTGACATTTATTTAAAAAAACGGATTTTCTCTGGAATATTGGAAAAATGTAAAAAAAAAAATAATTTACACCCTTAGCCCAAATTTTACCCTTCAGCATTATTAAAAAAACATATAACTTACTGAAATGGGTAAATTAAGAAATCATTCTTCTCTGGAACAAGGAGTTTGGACAAAGAAACAATTTTCAATTTGAAATATCAAATTTGCACCAAAAAAACTAATACAAGAAATTTAAACCATTTTCAACAAACGTTCTAGTACAGATAATAAATTGGACCAAATTTAGCATTAAAATATTATTATATGAGGGAGGCGCCTATAAGGTGTATACGAGATACTAGTAGGTACTCTTCATGAGGCTGGAACCATAAACTGTGATTTCAAATATGAATATCTAAACAACTTTTCTGAATAAACTTTTTTGGAAATTTATAATTTTGACAAATTGATTGCAAGTTTTCCGCAATATACCAATTTTTATCAAGAATGCAATTTTCTGACAAATAGATAATAAAAAAAAGTTTCCCATATGGTACAAACTCAAAAGTAATTACAAAATGTTCGAGTTTCTCCATAGGGCAATCAACCCAGTGAGTCACTCTATTAATGATAATAATGATATATCATATCAGGAACGCACTGGCTTTAGAAATGGAAAGAACTGAAAGTATGCCTGATTGAATAATTGGAGACAATAATTCCAATTGTGGTTGATATTCATATCATTTTATGGAGATAAATGACGTGTTGCGTTATTAGGAAAGTTTTGTAAACAAGTTTAAATCTTAACAATGTGTCATTTCTGTATAATGTTCTATTCAAAGCAGCCATATTACGATGCAGAGGGTGCGGTCGGCCCTCCGGGAAATATGCCAGACAAAATAGACCGTCAATTCACATTAATTACAAACATTTCTTCAGAACTGCCGTATGTTGAGGCATCCAGTAAAGACTAAATATAAAAATTTGCACACTCATCCGGTGACCGGAACTTACCCAAATCGCATGAAACGTTAATTAGCAATATCTCCTTGGACAAAATTGCAAACATTGTGCAAATTGCAGGTATTTTCCCCAACTTCTTCTCCCCACATCCCTTTGTAGAATTTGACACCAATTTCAAAATACGAAAATTTT
>JAFIRS010006146.1:0-42278 GCA_018342105.1 Gonioctena quinquepunctata | reverse complement strand
TCCAGATTGGGGCGGGTGACGTACGTTGCTTTGTTTCAATCATTCGTTCTCCACAACCACGCTCGCGGTATTGGCGTGAGTTACGGAGGGTGTTTAGCCTATTTATCGTGTTAGGGGTGATTCACGGATTTATCACGAACCTGAATGGTAGTTCTAGACCTATTATTACTTTCAAGCGGGGTTTAATTCCTTACAGGGAGCTTTTGGCTGATAAATATAGCGGGAAAATAGTAACTTCGTTACAGCACACACATACGTAGTTGATAATGACAGATCGCTACTGACATTATTCTTGTTCCATATCCGTCAAAATCAGTATATTTTATGAGAGGATGGAATGATATACAAAGTAATGAAATAAACTAACCAGAACAACGAAAATAATTTATATTACAACAAATAGTAAAAGTAGATAATCATATTATTTAACTGGTAATAGTTGAAGTAAGGTGGGTAAGTAAGTATTCTGGAAGTAATCAAAAAACGAGTAGGTAGTAATTGGTAGATTTTAGCCACAAAAAATTGAAAAATACAAACTTTTTAACAAAAAATTAAACCGACGAAATACGGAACTAAAAAGTAAAAAATAAAAACTTTTTAACAAAAAATTAAACAGACGAAAAAATCAACTGAAAAGCAAAAAATAAAATAAACCTTCTTAGTCTAAATGATAATTGAGCTCCTAAACTAATGTAAGTAACTGATTTTGAGTCGGCGCCAAACAAACTAGCAATTGAATTAGGTGAAGCGTAAAATGATGGCAGCGAGATGCACGGCTGCGTTTTGATGACTTCTTTCATAGATAATGATCTTCGATAATTGTTTGTTTGGCGCCGACTCAAATTCAGTTACATTAGACTCAATATCATTAACAGAAAGAGTTTATTTTATTTACTTTCAATTATTTTCGTCGTTTAATTTTGTTAAAATTTTATCCTTTCAGTTCCGTATTTCGTCGGTTTATCTGATTAAAGATCCTATAAATTTTTGTTTATGGTTGAGAATGCTGATTATTTTTTTGTATTTATTATACGAAATGCATCTTAGTTTTTTCCCAAGAAATAATATATGTTGCTTCCATCTTAGATGGTTATCTAGAATTATGCCAAGGTACTTGATTTTTCCAACAGCTCTAATGACGGTCTTCCCAGATATTACTATATATCATATTCAGGTAGGGACACTTCATAGCTACTGAATGGTAAGTAGAACGTTTTATCGAAATTTATTGATAACAATCTATAGTCAAACCACTTCTTAATTTGCTCCAGCTTTGTTTTCAAATTGAACCAGTTGTCGTCATTGCAGAATATGACAGTGTCATCGGCAAAGCTGATAATATTCGAGTGGGTATTCAGTAAGAAGAGGTTATTGCGGTAAATATCAAATGAAATTGGTCCTAACACCGTTCCTTGGGGTACACCACATAAAATTGTTTTTTCGTCACTGACACTATCCACTCCATCCTTTTCCACTTTAAAAAGGCCGTGAACTGATGAACATTGTGAAAGAAATGTAACAGAAATGAAGAAAATCTTCCTTAAAAAAAAAAATTTTTAAAAAAAAACAAATGATCATTTTTTTGGTCAAAACCTATTTTCCATCCTTTTTCTCTTTAAAAAGACCGTGAACTGATGAACATTGTAAAAGAAATGTAACGGAAATAAAAAAAAACTTCCTTCTAAAAAAAGAAACACCGATTCATGTCAATTTTTCATAAACGAAGACAAAAAACAAAAAAACAACGACACGTGATGTTCCCAAGCGGTCACCCATCTAAGTACTAATCACGCCCGACGTTGCTTGGCTTCAGAGATCGGACGAGTTCTCAAATCAATCAAAATGTGTTTATTCAGTTTTCAATGGTAACAATGTCATTCCTAACTAACTTACATACTATTCATATAGGACGAGTTCTGGCACTTTTCAACGTGGTATGGTCGTTGCATGAGATTTTACAATAGTTTTGGGAAACTCGAGTCGTGGTTCCCAGTAAACCGAAACTAAAGGTGTTAACAAACTTCAACTTGTTATCACACTCCTGATCTACTCTAGCTAAGTACCAACTTAGCAGGAAGCAGTTTTATGCTAGGATTCTGCATACGAGACATCAACGTGTATTACTTATTATATTCACAATTACTTTAACTTAGAAAATTTAAGTATCTCAAAAAACCACCTTCAGGAACTTTATTCTGAAGATTAAAAAGCCCTAATATCTATATATTAGTCTTATTGTCATTTTAAGATGAAAAACGTTACTCTGCAAGTATCTGGAGGAAAACAAAAAAAATTGTAACTTGTGATCTAATTTATTAGCGCGCCAACTGCTCTCGTTTGGCCATGCATCATAACTTGAGTAGCTAGAAAAACTGACATATTATTACCCCCGACAACACTCAACACGTAACTCGGCACTGTGGAATGGTTCATCGATCTCTTGCGTGGTTAGTACTTGAATAGGTGACCACCGGACAAGGAAGTTCCACGTTAAATGTCCTAACAACTGTAGCGTAGTAGCATATTCGCAGCTGCAGTCTTCTTATCAATGAGCACGAGATAAGACGATAGATATGCCGTCCTTCGGAGGGGACGTTAAGATGCCGATCCCGAGTTCATGGATGTTGAGCTCGTTAAAGAACCCTACCTCTGAAACAACAGAGGATTCGGCAAAATTTCCGGTTGGGAGGAGTGTGCTCACCGGCATCGGTGTTTAGCCTTGGTAGCAGAAATAGGCCGACGTTAAATAAAAAAAGAAAGAAGGAAGGATCTCTTGCTAGTGGGATTACGAAATTAGATGCCAGCGCCAGAGTGTTTTCTCAGAGGTTATACACTTGTGTTTGAAGTTTTTCTTAAAATATTTCTATTTGGTATTATTTTCCAGTTTTTTTGTGTAGTGTTATCCATTTTAAGACTCTAGTGAAGTGGTATACTTAAATCTTAAGACAATATCATTTGCGAAAACTGACTTTGAAGGAGACAAAGTATTGTTCTAAATTGCTTGCAAAAATTTTTGTTTCTGGACAGTTCAGTGAAGTAATCGAAATTATTGTTATGAATTATTTTGAAGAAAAAATTATCGAAGATCATTATCTATGAAAGAAGTCATCAAAACGCAGCCGTGCATCTCGCTGCCATCATTTTACGCTTCACCTAATTCAATTGCTAGTTTGTTTGGCGCCGACTCAAAATCAGTTACTTACATTAGTTTAGGAGCTCAATTATCATTTAGACTAAGAAGGTTTATTTTATTTTTTGCTTTTCAGTTGATTTTTTCGTCGGTTTAATTTTTTGTTAAAAAGTTTTTATTTTTCACTTTTCAGTTCCGTATTTCGTCGGTTTAATTTTTTGTTAAAAAGTTTTTATTTTTAAATTTTTTTTTGCTTATGGTTGAGAATGCTGATTATTTTTTTGTATTTATTATACGAAATGCATCTTAGTTTTTTCCCAAGAAATAATATATGTTGCTCCCATCTTAGATGGTTATCTAGAATTATGCCAAGGTACTTGATTTTTCCAACAGGTCTAATGACGGTCTTCCCAGATATTACTATATATCATATTCAGGTAGGGACACTTCATAGCTACTGAATGGTAAGTAGAACGTTTTATCGAAATTTATTGATAACAATCTATAGTCAAACCACTTCTTAATTTGCTCCAGCTTTGTTTTCAAATTGAACCAGTTGTCGTCATTGCAGAATATGACAGTGTCATCGGCAAAGCTGATAATATTCGAGTGGGTATTCAGTAAGAAGAGGTTATTGCGGTAAATATCAAATGAAATTGGTCCTAACACCGTTCCTTGGGGTACACCACATAAAATTGTTTTTTCGTCACTGTCACTATCCACTCCATCCTTTTCCACTTTAAAAAGGCTGTGAACTGATGAACATTGTGAAAGAAATGTAACAGAAATGAAGAAAATCTTCCTTCTGAAAAAAAGAAAAACCGATTCATGTCAATTTTCCAAAAACGAAAACAATATAGATCACTCTTTTTCTGGTCAAATACCTATTTTCCATCCTTTTTCTCTTTAAAAAGACCGTGAACTGATGAACATTGTAAAAGAAATGTAACGGAAATAAAAAAAAACTTCCTTCTAAAAAAAGAAACACCGATTAATGTCAATTTTTCATAAACGAAGACAAAAAACAAAAAAACAACGACACGTGATGTTCCCAAGCGGTCACCCATCTAAGTACTAATCACTCCCGACGTTGCTTGGCTTCAGAGATCGAACGAGTCCTCAAATCAATCAAAATGTGTTTATTCAGTTTTCAATGGTAACAATGTCATTCCTAACTAACTTACATACTATTCATATAGGACGAGTTCTGGCACTTTTCAACGTGGTATGGTCGTTGCATGAGATTTTACAATAGTTTTGGGAAACTCGAGTCGTGGTTCCCAGTAAACCGAAACTAAAGGTGTTAACAAACTTCAACTTGTTATCACACTCCTGATCTACTCCTAGCTAAGTACCAACTTAGCAGGAAGCAGTTTTATGGCTAGGATTCTGCATACGAGACATCAACTTGTATTACTTATTATATTCACAATTACTTTAACTTAGAAAATTTAAGTATTTTATAAAACCACCTTCTGGAACTTTATTCTGGATAAAAAAACCTAATATCTATATATTAGTCTTATTGTCATTTTAAGATGAAAAACGTTACTCTGCAAGTATCTGGAGGAAAACAAAAAAATTGTAATTTGTGATCTAATTTATTAGCGCGCCAACTGCTCTCGTTTGGCCATGCATCATAACTTGAGTAGCTAGAAAAACTGACATATTGTTACCCCCGACAACACTCAACACGTAACTCGGAGCACTGTGGAATGGTTCATCGATCTCTTGCGTGGTTAGTACTTGAATAGGTGACCACCGGACAAGGAAGTTCCACGTTAAATGTCCTAACAACTGTAGCGTAGTAGCATATTCGCAGCTGCAGTCTTCTTATCAATGAGCACGAGATAAGACGATAGATATGCCGTCCTTCGGAGGGGACGTTAAGATGTCGATCCCGAGTTCATGGATGTTGAGCTCGTTAAAGAACCCTACCTCTGAAACAACAGAGGATTCGGCAAAATTTCCGGTTGGGAGGAGTGTGCTCACCGGCATCGGTGTTTAGCCTTGGTAGCAGAAATAGGCCGACGTTAAATAAAAAAAGAAAGAAGGAAGGATCTCTTGCTAGTGGGATTACGAAATTAGATGCCAGCGCCAGAGTGTTTTCTCAGAGGTTATACACTTGTGTTTGAAGTTTTTCTTAAAATATTTCTATTTGGTATTATTTTCCAGTTTTTTTGTGTAGTGTTATCCATTTCAAGACTCTAGTGAAGTGGTATACTTAAATCTTAAGACAATATCATTTGCGAAAACTGACTTTGAAGGAGACAAAGTATTGTTCTAAATTGCTTGCAAAAATTTTTGTTTCTGGACAGTTCAGTGAAGTAATCGAAATTATTGTTATGAATTATTTTGAAGAAATGTTACAAATTATTATTTGTGAATGTTCGAACTGAAAATAAAACTAAAAAAAACTTTTTTTTATTTCATCTAAAACAAACAAGAATGTGTGAAAATGTGTCCTTACCACCTAGATATACTTATATAAACACTTTTTTCCATACTGTATGAATAATCTTCGGTATGTTGAATAAAATCTCTTTTTCCTCTTCTTAACTCTCTTTTTTTTTCTTCTCAACTCTCTTTGAAGATTCTCTTTTTCACTTTTTTCTTGGTCACACACGATACAGGAACATTTTAGGAAGGAATTGTATTCTTCATCAAGATCCCAAGAGCCTGTCGTCTGTCTATAGACTCACTCAATCCTAGATTAGTCTGCACCAGTATGTTACATTCATTTTCTCACGGAAAATGATAAAAAACTACAGTACAACGGGATCGTTTTTCCCAAGGGTCACATTGAGGTAAACAACTATCTTTTCTTTCCTCGCAACTCTCTTTGAAGGCCCTTTTTAATTTTTTTTCTTAGCCCCATACGATACAGGAAGATTTTGGGAAGGGGGTGTATTCTTCTTCAAGAGCCCATCGTCTGTCTATAGACTCGCTCAATCCTTAGATTATTCTGCACCAAAACGTTATGTTCATTTTGTCACTTATCCCAGTACAAAGGTATCGTTTTGCCAAGAGTCACATTGAGGTACACAAGAATAATGATTTGAACTTGAATCACTATTTTTTTTCACTCGAGGACGTACAATCGTCAACAGATCATTCACCAGGTAAACCAAAATTTAATTAAATGTCAACAATCACAAGAGATTCGACAAGTTTTAAGTATACAATGGCTAAAATCATACAAACATTGATGTTTGAAAAAGTAAACAATGTACGTATGTATAGTTTCAAAAATCGACACCAGAGGGAGTATCCGTTATTATAACAGCGAAATAGATGCAAAATGTCATGTTCAATATTTCGTTCAATCAATTACCAGGACGCTATGAATTTTATTATATTCTGAATACCTACCAGAGTCAAAAATAAAACAATGTCGGTGGCAATCCTCCCGAGTACGGTAGGATTGTCAATTAATATAAAATAAATGAATTTACGACAGTCAATTGGTGAGACAGCCTGCTATCGTAGTGAAATTTTAATATATATTCTTTGTTGAACGAAAATACCCCACGACATAAATCAATCCGAAATAATATCTAATACATAACTTGATTTATCGTGGAAGACACGGTACTGGAATATTTCACACCTGTGCGATTTAATTACTTCCACAGCTGAATCGCAATTTAAGTATCGTATGAAATATTCACAACGAACGAAATAAAATCAATCAGGCGTTTCGCTAACCTGATAAACTCAAAAGGCTATCAAACACAGTGGGGGAAAAATATGCACAACAGAGAAATATGGTTATAAAGGTGTCTTAATGACACAAGTAAATCAACAGGTTATCACTACTCAAACAAATCTTTTTGCATGAATGCTTTACGGAAAACTACTTTCTTTGACGGTCACGGCTCGCAGAACAATTACAGTCACTTGTTCTCGGACTAGAAAAAAAGAGAGGCGATCGGTTTTTATATTCACCGGATTTAAAAGAAATATCGGACAAAAACCGTATTAAGAAAGACGCCTTTTTTGACTGATTGACATAAGAACTAGACCAAGGAGAAGCTTATGTTTTCGTCCCTTTATGAAAAAGCATACTACGTTTTTACTAATATGAATTTACTTTTTTCTACCATCATAGTAAAAACAATCAGAAAAAGCGTTTAGTTTTTTTGTACAGTTCAAAAAGGCGCCAAAACTTTCTTTTGCTCGGTTTTATGATCGTTTCAGTAGCTTTGTCTATTGACACTTATTTTCTAAACGAACATTATTTTGTTGCCAGACCATAATTAATACTCAACTCCAAATAGGCAGGGACGTACCAAAGTTACTTCAAACTTCTGGTTATCCGTTCTTAGTAACGGAGCTTAGAAAAAATGCTTCGTTACAATGTAATACAATTTTTGAATGTTTTGGCAATAATTAAGTTGATTTGAAAAACATTTACATGGCAAACCGAGGTAATTATCATGAAACCAATAAACATAAATTTTCAGACAATTTGTTAAATAGTAAATTGGATCTCGATAAATCCCCATTGTTAAATCTATTCCAGACCCAATATTTATCAGTATTCTTGATAAAGCTACCATGTAGCAAATCATAATACAGAAAAAAAGGGGTTGAAATCACGAAGTCTTTCTCCACAATATATGGTATAATTTTAGGTTATATCTAAATCCAGATGACCATTTCGAAAACAGCTGTCTTCATCTTCAGTGTCACAAAAAAGCTTGAAAGGTATTATTGTGTTCAAAATATGGTTGAAGTGGAAAAATAATAATTAGGCATATTCCATGTGGAGAAAAACATATTTCCACTTTTGGAAAGAGAAAAACATTATACGTTTTATAATAATCGTGAGAATCCCACTGTTACAGTGAGGGGATGGATATAAAGTTAGATTTGAACAATTTTACGGGTTCAAGAGTTTAACAAAGCTCAGAACAAACTCTTGAACCCGTATCCATCCCCTTACTGTAACAGTGTGATTATCACTTTTGATTATAAAACGAACAATGTTTTTCTCTTTCCAAAAATGGAAATATGTTTTTCTCCACTTGGAATGTGCCTAATTATTATTTTTCCACTTCAACCATATTTTGAACACAATAATACCTTTCAAGTTTTCTGTAACACTGAGGTTGAAGACAGCTGTCTTCGAAATGTACATCTGGATTTGGATATAACCTAAAATCATACCAACTATTTCTGGAGAAAGATTTCGTGATTTCAACCCTTTTTTTTCTGTATTATTCAACATGATTTGCTACATGGTAGCTTTATCAAGAATACTGATGAATATTGGGTCTGGAATAGATTTAACAATGGGGATTTATCGAGATCCAATTTACTATTTAACAAATTGTCTGAAAATTTATGTTTATTGATTTCATGATAATTACCTCGGTTTGCCATGTAAATGTTTTTCAAATCAACTTAATTATTGCCAAAACAATCAAAAATTGTATTACATTGTAACGAAGCATTTTTTCTAAGCTCCGTTACTAAGAATGGCTAACCAGAAGTATGAAGTAACTTTGTTACGTCCCTGCCTATTTGGAGTTGAGTATTAATTATGGTCTGGCAACAAAATAATGCCCGTTTAGAAAATAAGTGTAAATAGACAAAGCTACTGGTACGATCATAAAACAGAGCAAAAGAAAGTTCTGGCGCCTTTTTGCACTGTACAAAAAGACTAAACGCCTTTTCTGACTGTTTTTACTATGATGGTAGAAAAAGGTAAATTCATATTAGTAAAAACGTAGTATGCTTTTTCATAAAGTGACACAACCATAAGCTCCTTCTTGGTCCAGTTCTTATGTCATTCAGTCAAAAAGGGCGTCTTTCTTAATACGGTTTTTGTCCGTTATTTCTTTTAAATCCGGTGGATATAAAAACCGATCGCCTCTCTTTTCTTCTAGTCCGAGAACAAGTGTCTGCAATTGTACTGCGAGCGAGTCTATAGATAGACGACAGGCTCTTGGGATCTTGATGATGAATACAGTTCCTTCCCAAAATGTTCCTGTATCGTGTGTGACCAAGAAAAAAGTGAAAAAGAGTACCATCAGAGAGAGTTGAGAACAAAAAAAAAAGAGAGTTAACAAGAGAAAAAAGAGATATTATTCAACATACCGAAGATTTTACAGTATGGAGAAAGTGTCTATATACCGGGTGACACAGGATATCGGGCCACCCCTGTAACTTCTGCATTCGTGAACGGATTTTTCTGGAATTTGGTAGAGTTATAAAAGCAACCATTTCGGATTTGATCACATTACAATCCAATATGGCGGACTTCCGGTTTTTCTGGAAATGCCAGTAACTTTGTTTTTTCAAATGGAACACACTGTATATTTTTACATATTCAAGTTCAACAGGTCAAAACAAGTCCAAACCTCATGTCAAATGTAATTTTTTTTAACAATTGAAATTTAAATGGTTTTTTATTTCACCTCGTGGATAAATGAGATTTGGTCAAGGCTATTCACAATGAGTTGCACATAACAGAGAAACATATTTTTTTCTGAAAAATTATTTTTGTGTCATTTATTGATGAATCAATTCAGTCACATCACATTTTGATCAACAATTTTTTTTTTCAAATTAAACCCCTATGGGCCACCTACCTATCTCTCTAGAACATTCATTAAGGAAAAAAATTACATATCATTTTTGTATTTCGGTGCAGTAACAAATTGATTACATTGAAAAATCTACAACTAGTTCATGAGTTTCCTTGCAGTTCGAATAATTTTTCAACTTAGTAAGCTGTGGAAAACAACATTTCTCAATCTTGTCAACTAATTGTGTTTTGCTGTCATCTTTCATCTCAACTCTCGAAAATTAGTTAATTTCCGGGAATTAGTTTAGTAGAAATGTAAAATCAAAATTATAGGTTCACAAGAAGTGAACAGGTTGATATGTTATTAATTTACGGAGAATGTCTTGAAAACATTGTCGCCGCTTGTCAGTTATACGGTGAACGATACCCACACAGAAGTCACCCACAAAGAACCTTTTTCAAAAATGTGGAGAAAACATTCCCAAAAGAACCCAACAATGGAGAAGATGATCGTAAGTGCAGAAATGAATGTTTTGCTTATGTTGATTTTGATCCAACCGCTTCGACGCGGGAATTGGAATACCAATGCAATGTCAGTCGAGAAAACGCTAGAAGAATTTAAAAAAACCATTATCGTGCTTATAAGTATAACTCACACAATTAGTTGACAAGATTCAGAAAAACTAGTTGTAGATTTTTGAATTTATACAATTTGTTACTGCACCGAAATACAAAAATGATATGTTATTTTTTTCCTTAATGAATGTTCTAGAGAGACAGGTAGTTGGCCCATAGGGATTTCATTTGAAAAAAATAAATTTTTGATCAAAATGTGATGTGACTGAATTGATTAACCAGTAAGTGACACAAAAAATAATTTTTCAGAAAAAATTTCAGTTATTCTCTTATTTGCGACTCATTGTGAATAGCTTCGACCAAATCTCATTTATCCACGAGGTAAAATAAAAAAACAATTTTGATTTAAATTGTTTAAAAAAATTACATTTGACATAAGGTTTGGACTTGTTTTGACCTGTTGAACTTGAATATGTAAAAATATACAGGGTGTTCCATTTGAAAAAACAAAGTTACTGGCATTTCCAGAAAAACCGGAAGTCCGCCGTATTGGATTGTAATGTGATCAAATCCGAAATAGTTGCTTATATAACTGTACCAAATTCCAGAAAAATTCGTTCATGAATGCAGAAGTTACAGGGGTGGCCCGATATCCTGTGTCATCCGGTATGTATACCTAGGTGTTTGTTTTAGATGAAATAAAAAAAAGTTTTTGTTAGTTTTATTTTTAGTTCGAACTTTCACAAATAATAATGTGTAACATTTCTTCAAAATAACTCATAACAATAATTCCCGATGACTTCACTGAGCTGTCCAGAAACTTCGAAAAAAGAATTTTTTGCAAGCAATTTAGAACATACTTTGTCTCTTTCAAAGTCAGTTTTCGTAAATGATATTGTCTTAAGATTCAAATACACTACTTCACTAGAGTCTTGAAATGGATAACACTACACAAAAAAACTGGGAAATAATACCAAATGGAAATATTTTAAGAAAAACTCCAAACACAAGTGTATAACCTCTGAGAAAACAGACAAACAATGTACGTATATCTGGTTTGAATTTTCGCCACCTGGCGCTGGCATCTAATTTTGAATTCCCAATAGCAAGAGATCGATGAATCATTCGATTCCACAGTGCTCCGAGTTACGTTCTTGGGTGTTGTCGGGGGTAACAATATGTCAGTTTTTCTAGCTACTCAAGTTATGATGCATGGCCAAACGAGAGCAGTGTTGTATGACTTGTGCGCATGCTTACTTTTCTTCCATAATTGTTAATTGAATGTGCATAAATGCCATCATTTTCGTTACTTGTTAATTGATAATTGTTAATTGATGTTGCATAAATCCACCATTATATCTCATTGTTTATATCATTTCAGACCTGCTACGAACATACTCATCTGTTATGTAAATGTAGTCAATAAAATCTACTCTACTCTAAGTTGCTGGCCTCGTTTTATTGTTTTTGTTTCCTCAAGAAAAATTGAAAAGAATGGGGTTTTTCTTCCTCTGAGAAGGAAGTTTTTCTTCATTTCTGTTACAATTGGATGATGTTCATTAATTCGGCATATATACACTTCAATTCGAGGCATAAGCTCTCCGCTAGAGCTGATACTTTTTTAGTTTGGGCACAGTATAAACTCTATAGAGATCAGCATTCTACTGTGGTTTGGGATTGAACGTTTCAATTTGCGGAATGAAAATTTAAGGATGGGAGAAATAGTTTCAGTTTGATATTAACAGCTTTAGTCTCGGTTTACTAGAAACCATGACTCGAGTTTTCCAAAACTAATGAATTATCTCATGCAACGACCATACCACATTGAAAAGTGCCAGAACTCGTCCCTGTGCGCAGCGTACTATCGTGCAGGACAGACGTGTACGCACATAACCTCAAATTCGCTCCTGAGACAAATGCAGGAATAAGCGAATTTCAAAATTCACCAACTCAAAAAGTATTTATCAAATCTTGAAAATACATACCCCATCAGAAAGCCGCACTCAAGTGCTGCAATAATACTAACATCATACCCCCCTAGTGTCAACCAGATAGGGGATGATCGAAGATTAAGAGGAGAGTGTCATATTTACTCTCACTCCAACCCTTATTAGCAGACAGTCATTCATTGTTAGAAGACAGTCATTTCGAACTGAAAACGGGTTAAAAAGCCCAGCATTATAACCATATCAAAGACGGGGATCCAGAACAGGAAACCTGCGGGTGACTTGTTCGAATTCCAGAAGAAATTCCCGCGTTTTGACTTAGCAAAGTCATATTGAAAAGCAAAACACGAGAATATCAGAGACAAAAACCCGAAATATTCCATACTTCGGATATATATTGAAAAACTATCTATATAAACACAACTAAGACTGCAACAAAAACCATTAAGAACCATTACAACCAGGAAAACTGGAAGAAAACTTGGAAAACAGGACTCCAACAGGAATCCCGGTACCAGCTCCAGGAAAACAACCATAACCTAACCTTATACCAAGGAAATTGTACATAGAAACTGTAAATAGTGAACATACAACAAGTGAGCTATTGGAAAACATCAAAATCTAGTGAAAAATCTGGAAGAAAACGGCAAAAATCCAGGTGAGTGCTCGTTCATATCACTAAGTGAGTACGATCGAGCACCACACTGAAACTCTGCCGAAAAAATTTACCTATATTTATAGACCACGATAGCCACGCCCACGCCCCTTTTCGACCGACAGGCCAATAGGAAGCGAGAGTCGGCAGCTAAATATTGAATCGACTTAGAACAGTGCATCATTTGAAAACTTTGAAGAGTGCAGAACAGATCGCTGAGAAACGGAGGAACAAAATATTTCACTCGAAATATCGAATGAAATGGACGAAATCAAAGAAGAATTCCCAATTCTTAATGAGAAAATGCATTTAATGATTTGGCAATATGAAAAGGATTTATGGAAGGAACTCACAGAAGAATGTTACCATCCAACCTCAGAGCAGGGAAAATATCTAAATAAATACCCCAATAAATATTCAAGAGGAGAAAAAATTTTGCACAAAAATTTTGACATAATGAAAAACAGCGAAGATTCAGACTTCGAAGAACTTATCGGAGGAAGTTACGAAGGTGAACAATATATTCTCTTGAAAAACTTAGCATTTATAGAGAGAAATAAGGGACCATCAGATAAAAACCATGAAATTGCAAGTAATATCATAAATAAAGAATTCTTCTTCAGAAGAAAGGAGAATAGATCGCTAATGAGACTGATTACAGACGTAATCGAAAAAAACCCAGGTGCAATTGCGGAGACAATTAACCCATTTTATATGGAAAAATTACTCGAAATACTGGATAAAATGAAAGAACTGGATCCGATGAACCATGCTCTATTCATAAAAAATAAACCTATCCCACTCCCCAAAGTGAAGGTGGTAAATATTGGAAGAACATTGCCAGTAGCCCTTCAAGGTGAGTTATCACCGGAATGGAAGGAACTAGCTGACATGATAAAAGCCGAGAAGCGAGAAAAGGAAAAGAGAGATGCAGTTAAAAAACGAGAGAGAGAGAGGATGGCGGAACTGTCCAGAAAACACCAAAGTATGGAAGTCCCGCCGCCCTCCTCAAACCCGCCTGCAATGAAACAAAAAATAATAATTGAGCCGCTCTATGTGGCGGAAAAAGTTATTTTAAGCCCAATACGAGAAGAGAGCATAGAAAACCTAGGCTCATCTGAAAAAATGGAAATAGATGCTGAAAAAGGGCAGGCGGCAGGTGTAACCATAACACCCAAGGGTGCGGACGCCCCGCCACCCCCCCTACTAGACAGCAAGGGAAAAAAGGAAACAACTAAACCTTTTACAAGGAAACAACTGAAAGATATGAGAGAAAAAATCGAACTTGTTCTGGACTCGGACGTCCCGTTTAGAGACGTTTTAGAAGAAGAATATTTATCCCCATTATATAAATACATGAAAGAAATTATAAAATCAGAAAATCCCAGATTAGGACGAGCACTACATGAGGAAGAGTACTATTTCATAAATTATGTGAAAGATACACCCTCAGTATACGAAGGCGAGTCATCCCCAAATGATGAACAATCTCTCAGAGCTAAGGAAACACTCGAGAAATTGAAGAAGCAAACCGAAATGTACGGAAAAAACCAAATAAAAGAAAGGGGGGAGGCTGAAGTATCCAGAACACCACAAAGTATGGATGCCCTGCCACCCCCTTCCACCCCCGCAGAGGAAAATAATTATGAAGACGAATATTTCACGCATCTTTCCAAGTCGGAAGATGAGGATGAAATGTCGGCTAATGTCAGCTCAGAAAAATTCAAGGAAACCACCAAAATCCTGGAAAAAATAAAAGAAAAACAAAAAGATGGAAAAAGCAAAGAAGTTCCCATCATATTAGCCCAAACTGATGGACCTACGGATCGATCAAGTGATGATCCTTCGTATGGTTCTACTGATGAAAATTAAAAAAAAAGGAAAAGAAAAAAATTGGCTGTTGATGACACGAACCAGACGAAGAAACACGTAGGGATACCCCCGGAAAAAAGCGGGAACCCCCTAAGAAAGTTGGAAAACAAAAAACAAGTATCAGGATAACAGAAGAACAGACAGCATCAAGCCACCTTACAATACCACCGATTATATTGGACGGAAAACATATTTTCGGTGGAAACTTGATGGAGGAAATGCAGAAAATATGTAAGAAAAAAGTGAGTGTTAAATACACGCAAGAGAACACTCATATATATACAGAGCGACTCGAAGATTTCGAGGCAATGAAAGAATTCATTAAAAACAAAGGCGTAGGATTTTATACATTCACGCATAAATCACAAAAACAGCATGCTTTCGTTCTCAAGGGACTAGACACAGAACCAACCCCTGAAGACGTTAAGGAATGGATGAAAAATGAACATAAGATCGAAGTCATAAAAACCTATCGAATGAAAAAGACTGAAAGACCACTCTATCTCATTATTACGAGTGGAGACTATACAGTAACAAAACTTAAAAAACAAGTAAGAACCATAAGAAATGTGATGGTAGACTGGGAAGTGCGAAAAGCAGACTCCACTCTGACACAGTGCAGAAACTGTCAGCAATGGGGGCACGCAGCCCTTAACTGCGGGCAGCCAGCAAGATGCCTGAAATGTGCAGAATCGCACCCAACAGGAATATGCACAAAAAGTCCGGACACCCCAGCAAAATGTACTAATTGCTCGTTGGATCACCCGGCAAATTATAAAAAATGCAAAGAATATCTCAAAAAACTTGCATGGAGAGAGAATCACCCACAAAACAGACAAAATACAAGAACATATAGTACCAGAACGGCTCCCCACCCCATGGGAGGCCAGGGTGGGAGCGCAACACTTAGGAATCAAGATAGAAAAAGCCAGAATCAGCCAAAAGAAGCGGAACATCACCCAGGAGTGGATGTAGGGAGTGGCCCGCCCCCGCGATCTTTAGCTGAAGACATTAACTCAAAATTTTTAATCATGAGCAATTGCTTTGTAAATCAAACACAAATGCTGCATGATATTTTAGTTGCCATAAAAGCACTTACAACTCAAATACAACAGCTCGGCGTTTTGCTGACGGCGGGGGTGCCTGGGGAGGTGCGGGGGCGGCGGCAAGAGCCGATGACGCCCACGCACGGCCCTGGGAGGCCACCGCCGGAGGCAGGCGCAACGAGCTAAAAAAATCCATAAAAACATTACACAAAAAATTTGTTCACTCAAAACCTACACAAAATATATACATTAAATTGTAACTCCGAATCAATTTACACAAAAATTACCCGCAAAAACTTACTACTTCAAAGCCCTCAAAACTACACTCAAAAAACCCCCTTAAAAAATTTTTGACTAAAAAACTCTTTACTCAAAGCCTACACAAAACATACATTAAATTGTAACTACAAATCTATTCTACACAAAAAACTACTTCAAAAATTACTACTCCAAAACCCCAAAAAACCTTACTCAAAAGCACCCTCAAATCTTGACCACATAAAACTACTACACAAAGACCACCCTCAAAACATTACACTCAAATGCCACTCAAAAAAACTCAAACTATCACCCCCTTCACCAGGTTTTTTAGATTATTTCTTTTCCTGGAAAACTACGCACAATAGACCTCCACAAAACTATTTCATACATAAACAATTAGAAATACCCCTCCAAACATTCGTATTAAAGCATTATGCTAGGAGATGAATAATACCCTCAAAAGACAACATACCTAACACACTTTCACAGAGAACAGCTAAAGATCGCTGGGACGGGGTCCAGTCCCTCGTTTGTTCGAGGGTTGCAGTCCGTTCTTGAGCCGGGGCGTCCGCTCGGAGGCTGGAAACAGCACTCCGAGGGGATGGTTTGGCTCTCTCCGGGCTGAAGTTGCGCGAACAACTTTAACCTGTGAATATTGTATATATTATATTTTATTGTAAATATGTAAATAGCATGTAAGTTAGTTAGGCATGAATCTGTAATCACTGAAAATTGAATAAACACATTTTGATTTGATTTGATTTGAGAACTCGTCCGATCTCTGAAGCCAAGCAACGTCGGGCGTGGTTAGTACTTAGATGGGTGACCGCTTGGGAACACCACGTGTCGTTGTTTTAATTGTTTTTTGTTTTCGTTTATAAAAAATTGACATGAATCGGTGTTTTTTTTAAAGGAAGTTTTTTTTCATTTCCGTTACATTTCTTTTACAATGTTCATCAGTTCACGGTCATTTTAAAGTGAAAAAGGATGGAAAATAGGTAATTGACCAGAAAAAGAAAAAGTGATCTATATTGTTTTCGTTTTTGAAAAATTGACATGAATCGGTTTTGGTAGAATCCCACTTAAACTACGGAATAATCGGTTGGGGTGGAGTATCTAAAACACATCTGCACTCCCTTGAAGTCATTCAAAAACGATTCTTAAGATGTATCCTGCAAAACGGACACACCTACCCTAGCGATCTTCCCTACTCAGAAACTGCAATATTTGATCAAGACAACTATTCTTCATGAATATTACTGCAGTTCAATATAAATACAAAAACGAGTTGATCACATACAGTCATAACTACAGAACCCGCCACAAAAAAGTATTGTTATTCCAGTAATGCACAAGTCAGTCGGTCAAAGGAACTACAACTACCTGGGTCCGAAACTTTTTAGCTATCTACCTGATATAGTAAAATGCAAATCAAACCCTAGAAAATTAAAAAAAAATCTTAAACTTTTTCAACATACCCCCCGTGCAGAAATACACGAGATAATCGAAAAATAAATGGAAACATTCGATTCCCTGATTTATATATTTTTATAATTCATTTATCTTTTTATGATTCTCCCTCTTCCTCTTTTATAAGTATTTATCTTTTAATTAATATATATATAGGTGTATATTATATATATATATTATATATATATATATATATATATATATATATATATATATATATAGATATACATCTATATATATATTAATTAAAAGATAAATACTTATATAAGAGGAAGAGGGAGAATCATAAAAAGATAAATGAATTATAAAAATATATAAATCAGGGAATCGAATGTTTCCATTTATTTTTCGATTATCTGATTCAGTCTATTCATATAATTTCTCTTAACTACGTTTCGACATGGTATTTGTCATCTTCAGGTTAAAACAAAATTATATTATTTGAATTCTGCGTTCGCATCGTACGAACGATATTGTACAACAACAATTAAACAAGTCCAGAAACTGTACATGAATCACAACGAGAAACTGACCTGAAAAAACAAGAAAAAAATCATAGCAAAATACAACTAGAAAAATGTATACCAGACACACAACCAAAAAAACGCCCTAGTGGGGCAATCCAATACGTTCGAAAATCCTGATGTCGATGAAATACTATAAACCCCACTCCAAAGAGACCATCAATGCCAAAAGATAGCAACAGAAAATAACAAATTCAGAAGAGCAGCTTTAAAAAGATTCGCAAATTGAAAATTATTGTCAGATATAACGAAAGAAAACCAGAGGAAATGAAGACTGTAGGTCTGAAAAGGAACAAGATACAAAGTTCTAGTAGATAAATATCATTGTGTTACTTTTTTCAGTGGTAATATTATCAATGGCTAATTGAAGAACGATAAATTGTAATGGTCTAAAAAATCCCAGGAAATAAAAATTACTTACTGTTTTCATAAACAAATATGATATAGATATCATTCTTCTAAGTGAAGATTGATTACCCAAAATGTCCAAATGGTTATGATTTATCAAGCGGGTATTATTTGGGTTAGAATATAAATAAACGTTATATGTTATAGTTACGCAACGTATCAGATTCTCACAATTATAAAGATTAGAAGGTATTTTTCAAAAATGACCTTGCAGTTCACATGTAATTTGATACTCCTTAATTGATATTGGGGAACTTAATCAGCATCATTAAAGAAATAATGTAAAATATATGTAAAATATATTTTACTTCACTTTGTACAAAATCGCGACTTGATATTTGGCAACATGTTCATAAAAACTATTTTCAGTATACTTTCATCAGAAAAAAAGCTGGAGAATTGATTGTTTTGGGATTACATAAAGAAAGAATCATAATTGTTACGCTAAGCCAATTTCATTTCTGACCACAGTGCAGTCATATTTTAAGTGAAAATAAACCCTGGACATTGAAACTCAAGAGCTGGGTTTGGTTGAACACAATATAATTAATATCAAATCTGAAAATGCATATCTGAAAATAAAAATTATAAAAAAATAATTTAAAGACAAACTTTTATTATAGAAATGCTCTAAACAGGAAAAAATAATTTATTTCATTGATTGATCTAGATTATTCTGTGAGTAACAGATTCAAAATCTTGCCGCGCAAGATTACCTATATTGTATTCGCGGCAAGCTTTTGAATCTGTTACTCACAGAATAACCTAGACCAAACAATGAAAGAAATTATTTTTTCCTTTTTAGTGCATTCGTATTGGGAATTCAAAATTAGATGCCAGCGCCAGAGTGGCGAAAATTTAAACCAGACATACGTACATTGTTTGTCTATTTTCTCAGAAGTTATACACTTGTTCGGAGATTTTCTTTAAATATTATTTTCCAGTTTTTTTGTGTAGTGTGATTCATTTTAAGACTACAGTGAAGTGGTGTATTTAAATCTTAAGTCAATATCATTTGTGAAAACTCACTTTGAAGGAGACAAAGTATGTTCTAATTTGCTTGTAAAAAATCTTTTTCAAAGATTCTGGACAGCTTACTGAAGTCATCGGGAATTATTGTTATGAATTATTTTGAAGAAATGTTTCATATTATTTGTGGATGTTCGAATTGAAAATAAAACTAACGAAAACAGTTTTTTTTGTTTCATCTAAAAAAAACAAGATGGTGTGAGAATGTGTCCTTATCACCTAGATATACATATATAGTCACTCTTTTTCAATACTGTATGGAATAATATCTCTTTTTTCTCTTCTCAACTCTCTTTAAGGGTTCTTTTCTTCACTTTTTTTCTTGGCCACACACGATACAGGAACATTTTGGGAAGAAACTGTATTCTTTTTCAAGATCCCAAGAGCCCGTCGTCTATCTATAGACTCACTCAATCCTAGACCTAGAATAGTCTGCACCAGTACGTTACATTCATTTTCACACGGAAAATGATAAAAACTTATTTCAGTACAACGGGATCGTTTTGTCCAAGAGTCACATTGAGGTACACAACAATAATGATTTGAACTAGAATCACTAATGTTTTCACTCGAGGACGTACAATAGTCAACAGAATATTCACCAGATAAACCAGAATTTCATTGAATGTCAACAAAAGAATTCGACAAGTTTTAAGTGTACAAGGCTAAAATCATATAAACATTAATGTTTCGAAAAGTAAACAAGTGTCCTTTTCAACTAGATATACATATATAGTCACTCTTTTTCCATTATGTATGAATAATTTTCGGTATGTTGAATAATACCTCTTTTTTCTTTTCTTAATCTCTTTTCTTTCCTAACAAGAATTTAAGTGTACAAACTTTATTTCTTGGCCACAGACGATACAGGAAGATTTTGGGAAGGAACTGTATTCTTCAAGAGCCCATCGTCTGTCTATGAACTCGCTGAATCCTAGATTAGTCTGCACCAGAACGTTACGTTCATTTTCTCATGGCAAATGATAAAAACTTATTCCAATACAACGGTATCGTTTTGTCAAGAGGTACACAACACAACAATAAACAATAATGATTTGAACTTGAATCACTCATTTTTTCGCTCGAGGACAACAATCACAAGAGATTCGACAAGTTTAAGGTGTATAATGGCTAAAATCATATAAACATTAATGTTTGGAAAAGTAAACAATGTACGTATGTATAGTTTCAAAAATCGACACCAGAGGGAGTATCCCTTATTTTGAATTCCCAATAATAAAAACTTGTCTTAAAAAAATTATAATTTTTATTTTTAACTTTTTAGTTGTTTTAAAAACAACTAATAAAAGCTTGTTTTTTTCGTTTATTTATTTTTTAGTATTTATGTTGAATAATTAGGTTAGAAATTTTGACGAAAAAACTGTAATCCCCGACCCCGAAAACCACCAGATACCAATTTTGAATAGAATCGGACCAAAATCAACAAAAATTGTCCGCCATATTGGAGCCGCCATTTTGTTTTTTTCCACACAAAAATTTCTCAATGCATTGTCACCGGAGTTATGTACACTTGCCAAATTTCAAATCAATCGGACGATTAGAAGTGGGTCAAATTTAACTTGCAAGATTTTATTACAAACAGACAGACAGACACCAGGACAGGTGGAACTTGAAATAAAAGCTTGTAAAAAAAAATCTTCGACCCCAAAAACCCCCACAAACCAATATTGAATAGAATCAGACCATGATCACAAAACTCGTCCGCCATGTTGAATTGTTGAATTTTTGAATTTTGACAAAAAAATCGTAATCTCCAAACCCGAAAACCCCTAGATATTAATTTTGAATAGAATCGAGCCATAATCACAAAAATTGCCATCTTGTTTTTTTTTAAAAAAATTTCATAATGCAAGTGGGTCAAATTTAACTTGCAAGATTTGATTATAGACAGTCAGACAGTCAGACACCGGGACAGGTGAAACTAAATAAAAGCTTGTAATAGACTATACTTCATGAAATGGTTGTTCCATATTTTCAATAATAGAGCCAAATGTTTTTTCAAAAATAAAGAGATGAAAAAAAAATCTTGATAAAATGTTATCAAAAATGAAATCAACGACGGGAAAACTGTAAGAGAAATAAAAAGTACAATCCTTCGTATAAAACATAGGCAAGTAGATGAAGCACTTCAGCGATCACCGAAATCATCACCATTTGATTAGAATGCGCAAAGGCAATCTTTAGATAATCACATCTCTAAATTATTGTGATAACCAAAAATCGATAAGAACAATTACCAAAAAATACCTGATATTATTGGAATCACGAGTTCTATCTACCTTTTTCGAAGAAATTGGCGAGGATCTCGTGAACCTGTACAATACAATCTTGCTGCAACAATGTCGATTATCAAGACAATTATTAGAAGCTGTGATGGTTGTAATCCCTACGAGTAAAATAAACAACTCGACTGCGTAAAAGGGGAACTTTAAAAAAGATGGAAACAAGATGACCAGAAAATATTGTCAGGAAATTATGTTTTGAGAGGTTAACTATTGAACTTAAACTGTAAACAATCTCACGCAGTCGGAGGCATTTTCTTTAATTTAACAATGAAGATATATTATTGCCTCAGACTGCCTGAGATTGTTTACAGTATTAAGTTTATAGTTAACCTCTCAAAACATAATTTTCTGACAATATTTTCTGGTAATCTTGTTTCCATCTTTTTTAAAGTTCACTTTTTACGCAGTCGGTTTTATTTTACACTTTTTAATTAGGATGTATATAGTCTAATCAACAAGTTCAAAAACGTGTTAAATAGATATAAAGCTCCTAAAAATATGAGCGATAGCTCATTCGATTCGGAATGACGTCTAGAAAAATGTTTTTTATTATTAGCACGTAAAAAATTGCGATTGTTATTAACAAAATAAGATTAAAAAAAAAAGGTATTTCGTTTTTCGTTAATAATTTCTAAAATAATGATATTTAAGGAATTATGAAAAGGATCCTGAAAGAGGAGGAGAGAGGAGAAAAAGTCCTACCTCCCGGAACTCTATCTCTATTATTTATAATTTTTTTTAACGCTGAAAAAAAACCGTTATATCACCTAAAATAATTTTTTTATAGTATTAAATAACAATTTAAAAATTTTAATAAATTATGGTGCAATCTAGAAAAATTTCATGTCGATTTTTCAAAAAGTTACACCATTGTTAATTAAGTAATTTTTTTCCAATCTCTGTTTTTATAAATTACGACATAAAAGTTTAATAATTGGTCTATAAAATTTTCGCTTTGTGGAGCTCTTTTCATTTAGGTACTTAATAAAGCAATGCAAAAAAAATGTATTAAAGTTTATTATTTTGTTAATTATAATTTTTTTAAATTAACAAAAAATGAAATTTCTAAAAAATGTTATCAAAAAAAATTTTTTTTAATAATATCTTATTATTGCTGTTTTTGCATCTAATATAGGTATTAATTGTCATTGGAAAAACAATTTTTACCTCATTTGTTATTTAAAAAAACTATTTTGGGATTTAAAAAAAAAAATTTCACCATCTTATTGCATAGGTAAAATTATGATTTTAAAAAAAAAAATTTTTCTTAAATAATTTTTTTTATTGTTTATAATCGTTTTTTTATATTTCAATTGTTTAAATAATTAGTTAAGAAATTATTTTATTCTTAAAAATCATCATTGACCTTTTTCAATGAATTAACAGAGAAATATTTTTTTTTTATAAATAATTTCATTGTTTATTAACTTAACAATAATAAACTTTAATATTTTTTTTTTGCATTGCTTTATTAATCCTAAATGAAAAGAGCTCCACGAAGCGAAAATTTTATAGACCAATTATTTAAACTTTTATGTCGTAATTTATAAAAACAGAGATTGGAAAAAAATTACTTAATTAACAATGGTGTAACTTGCTTAAATCAAGTTTCTATTGAAATATTAAAGTGATACTGTAACGAAAACGAAATAGTAACTGAAACCGAAATAAACCAACTGACGAGCAAATTAACCAATTACTGATGTACCAAGCTATACGCTGTTTTCACAATATGGCGTCTGGTTGTCGCCATATTGAATTTTGATTATTACTGTCATATCTTTATTCACAATATGGCGTCTGGTTGTCCCCATATTGAATTTTGATTACTGTCACGTCTTTAGTGACACTCGCAAGATTAAGACAATTCGATTGACGTAAGAATCATCAAAATCGGCCCACGCGTTTGGTCTCTAGAGCGCCACAAAGGAACAAACATACAGTCGGGTAAAAAGGCCAGTCCCTTGACCAATATCACCTTACTGTACATATAATGAAATATCAGAATTGTTGATAAACATTAAAACAATAATAAAGTACATTAACAGTTAAAATAATATTATTACGAATACACTACGCAACTGCCGGACACCCTACTCTACCATCTGCCTGAGCAAGTTATTGGAAAAAAAATGGTGAACAACCGACTAACCTGGTGATTGGAGAGTAGAAACTTCCATTCCAAATTCCAAGCTGAATTTCGAAAGTTCCACTCCATCCTATATCCCTTATCACATCTTGAACATGGAATCCAAACTAGCTTCATGAGGAGAGAACATCTAACAGCGATTTTCTTCGAAATAGAAAAAGCATTCGACCTCACATGGAGATAAGGTGTTCTGAAAAATCTACATGGGGCTTTAGAGGACGCTTACCAATTTTTATTCAACAATTCCTTCATGACAGAAAGATCTGGACCAAGATCCATGACGCCCTATCCAACTCTCGAGATATGGAAAACGGTTTCCCCAAAGGGTCTAAATTGAGCGTCACCCTATTTGCAATAGCCATAAATGAGATAATGGATAAAGTTCAAGAACCAGTCAAAATAACGGCCTACGTCGACGACTTAGCTATCTTCTATTCATCGTCATCTATTCCTGATACTGAAAGGATTCTACAAACTGCCATGAATAACAAATACGGCGAAGCGCACAAAATAGGACAAATCAAAGGTCTATTCTGGGCCCTCTATTGTTTTTAATCTATACAGCAGATATTTACGAAAAAATCAAATTCTAAAATCCTCAAACCTATGCAGACGACACTCAAGTTGTGCGTCATTTTGACCCCTCTGTTGCAAATGATACCTGTGATGAAATAAACTGCGATTTACAAACCATTTGTCATTATTCTGTTTAGAATAATTTAACATTAAATTCCACCAAAAGTGTTGCTATCTTATTTTGATCCGAAGGAGTGAGAGAACAGCTCAAACGAAGTATTCGCTTGTACATAGGCGAAACACGTTTAGAATTCTCGACATCATCGAAAAACTTAGGCCTCTTCATCGATGAAAAATTAAGATTTGTTGATCATGTCAAGACACTAATACAGCGCTCTTATGCACGCTTAAGATTGCTCTTCGCAAATAAGAGTATAATGAGTTCAGTGTTACATCCCACCTATTATTTAGGAATACTCATTATCTCCACCCCGGCATAAACGACGTTCAGGCCGTTGTTTCGTTATCAAAAGATTAACCCTCTGGTAACGCCACGGGTTTGGAGCAACTCGTTATTCCGTATAATTAGCCGGAGACGCTAAGGACGCTTCTAGTATATAAAGCCTATACTCGATTAGTCCTTTGTTGAAAAGTTGCTCGAAAAAAACTACAATTTTGTTGGGTATTAGCAGCAATTTATAAAAGAATTTATTTGCACTGAAGTTAACGGACACGAGCGGCTGTATCCATTACCCTCTTTCTAACACCCAGGAACATAGGTTGTTTATTTGGGAGTATATACCGTTCGCCTGAACTCTATATCAATAAAAAGGCACTGGGAATCAAAGAAAACTTATATTCATAAATGAAATTGTACATAATATAAGACAAGAAGAAAAAAAAACAAATAAATCAATACACTGTTAACCTCAGAATGCCACTTTTGTGGTAACTCTCAAGAATTTAAAAAAAAACAAATCTGTTAATAATGGATATAAAACAAATAAAATAAAATGACTAAAGAACTGCACTCTCTACAAACATTTTCCTTTCAATCCTGTATAATCCATTCCTATCTTTATAGACTGAGTCACCTTTTTTAACAAATTTAAATTGCCAAAATTATTGGATATGACATAGATAAACAAACAAATAAGAACACCATGAAAACATTTACTATAGGTAACAACATGTCCACCTTTACTTGTGATTTCTCAATACGAGGGATTGTGCACTTAAAGGCAAATGACCCTGGTTTAGTACCTCTCGACAATGTTTCTTTTTATGGGAGATATATGTATGCATAACATGTATATTAAGAAAAGCATATAATATGAATAGGAAACCAAAACATTAATTTCAATAATAGGAATTCATTACCTAGGTCGAATTGTCCAGTTGCTCTCCTTGGGTCGCACTCGAAGAATTTCACGATTAACCGGCTTTATTATCTCAAACGCTTGTCATGGTTCGTTACCGGATCAGGTTACATGGATGAATTATTTGCATTAGTTTTATGGACATTCAGCAAAGACACGTCATTTGATCGAGAGAATGCCCAACACTGGAAAAGTATTTTCAACGGGAGTACTTTCGTATTTACAACACATGAATTGAACTATTATTAGAGTGATTAGAATTGTTCGTATTTATGCGGTGAAATATTGTTTTTACACTGACTCTAGTTAAAAGGTTGTCATGTTAGAATTTCGTTAATTGATATGGTGTTTACCCGTGGAAAGATTTTATTTCTCGTGACATATTTCACTGGTACTAATATGAATGCATACTAATTTTCTTCACGTATGATAGGCGTGATTATTCCACGGACTACTGTTCGGAACTAACTAACTCGCTTTGTTATGCTCCCGTTGGCTTTTATAATATTCTTCCGATCGGAAGCTGGGGCGGGACTTAGTGTGTTTTATGAGGGACATTTGTAAACATGATAAGGCTTCGGTTTGTTTAACTCGTTCTCGCGTATTTTCTGTTATAATTGGATAATATTTTACTGCCTGACAGGTAGCGGTCGGCTAGTCTGGGAAATAATGACCAACAAGGATGTTTATACATTTATCGGTAGCGATAACTTGTGATTTATGAGTCGGGTACGGCTCTTAATGAGGTGGGCTGGTGTGACTGTCGCTTATCGGGATTTTTTAATGGTTTTGTTTGTGTTCGGACTAGTGTTAGAATTATGGATGCGTTTTCGGTAATGAAATAAAACTGATTTTCTTATCTCTCAGTGACGTTGAATAGTGGATGATATCCTGTGGCAAGTTTGAATTCTCTTTTGTAAAAGGATTGATCATAACAAATCGTCACTGCCCTGTAAAAAGGTCTCTACTCTGAATAATAGGACCTTTTGTTCATTATTGAATGAAAATATTTGTTTTCATGTTTTATTGTATGAAAATCATCTTTTGTTTTTATCTATAGAAATGATAGTCTGTGCTGAGTATGGTATTCATCATCTCAAAGGTTTATTATAAAAATAAAAATAAGATAAGTAAACAAAAAATGCTGTACACTTACAACACAAGTTGGCATGTATGAAGTTTTGAAAAAGAAATAATGTCTGTTCATTGTATAAGAGTTCATGAAACTAAAAATAATAGTAAAATGTGACAAGTACACACAAAAAAAAAACTTTTACAACTGGCACGGCATCAAACTTGAATAGAAAGTTCTGTCTCGTCACCATTTACGAGTTCCGGGGATCCTGAGGACCGGTATCTGTCACTCGGTCGGGAGTGACATGGCGATGTTGAACGCCTGAGTGATTATGCTCGAACTGGCAGCTGGGGCATCACTCGGGTTGTCATCAGAATCATCGTCCGGGGAGGTGTAGTCGGCTACAGTTCTTGAGACATAGCTGGCGACTCGGTTGGGGTTAGTGGAGTCCAGTCTAGTCTTCCTTCGGGGTGGTGCGTGTCGGTTTCGATCGTCGGTGCAAACCTGACAATTTCATACGGGCTTCGTGGATGTGTTTTCAGTGTTTGTCGTCGGACCAGGGTTGTCGGTGTGGGTCTGCAAGTACCGGGTACTCTCGGTGGTGCAGTGTAAACAATCACACTGGGTAATGTTTCTGGTGTCCAGTAGTCTCATGTATTCCGCATGATGGCGATTAAAGTGCAGAATTGAATATGAGATGTAAGTGCGCACGTGCTCGGATGGCGGTTTCTGCATCCACGTATTCACGTCGTAGAGCAGATTGTTTACGGATGCCTTCAGGATGCTTCGCTTCGTGTCGAAACTGGAGATTTCTTTTACGGAGTCTAGCAGCATCTCCATGGGGTAGCTGGTGTTGGTAACTTGTTGATCACGACTGGGTTTATAAACAAAAGCTTTGCTGGCTGACTAACGGGGTGTCTCGTGTAAGAATTCGGAGCACAATAATGTCAATCTAGTCCCACGCACGTATTTATATAGAACCGATATCTCTTTATTTTAATTCTCACTAGGGGTTAATTGTTATGGGGTCAGCTTTAACGTCCTTTCGGAGTTATCTTATTTTAGGAATGAGGCACTTATTTTTAATATTCATTGGAAAAGGGGTCCCCTTTTCTTAGCTTCACTATCGCGAACTGGGAAAAGATTATTTTTATTTGTGACTGGACGTGAAGATCACATTATTTATCGTAATTTTAGGTCAAGCGTCGCGTAGAGGTAATAAAATGTCCTTATTTATTTTGATTATATATTTTTCATTTCTTGGGTCCAAGATAGGCCTTTGAATGGATGTGATTTTATCGTCGCATAAATTGTTTCGTTCGGCTGACGGGGTGGTATCTCAATGCCAGTTTGGGTAGGTTGAGATTCAATAACCGTGAGATTGTTATCCGTCGACATTTCGGCAGGAACTTGTCGGGGTAATTTATGGTTGATTACAAGTAGAGTCAACGTATCCCAGAAAGCTGCGATTACATGGTAGGTACATCCAGTGATTCTGTGTATGGCTATCATGTTTATGGCTGTTTCCATACAGAATTTTATTATCCTTATGCAAAAATATATCCCTAAGAAACTGCTGGTTACGTCTCCAATGAAAGTGAATACTCCATATAGTTTTTTCATAGTGCTGTTGGCTAGTTTTTCTATCTCTTCGGGGTTGAACAGGTTCAACGTAGAAACCCTGATCTGATACGGGCTTATTGGCCTTTTTGTTTCTCTAGAATATTATGTTACTTCTTGTCTTTCGGACGAAAATAATATTATTTCTTCGGCTTGTACTCATTTCTTCGGTTTTGTATATCCCATCGTCACCAATAGGTTGTATTCTGGCTAGTTGCATTTGTTGTTCTTCACCTATGGATAATTCTACAGGGGATTTCCTGCTATGGGATAGAGGGTCGTAGGCTAACCAAGTACCTTCTATATAATATTTGGCTGGAATGATTGAAGAACATTCGATCTGTTGTCCTATTTCCTGTATAGTTCGTGTTAATGGCGCCATAAAATATGTTTTGTTTAAATATGTACAGGCAACTCTTGATAACAGTTTTCTCTCCCTGATTTGAACTATAACCGGTGTGCATTTCAACAAATATAGTACTTCTCCATTTATTTTTGCAATATACCCTGGGTCTTGGGATAGTAACTGTGATATGAGATTCGGAGATTGTTGTGCCATCAATAATCTATTCTTGAGAATTTCTCTTTTTAATATACACCTTCTGTGAATAGTATCGGCGAGCATCGTGTTCATACTCCTCTTAAACGATTGCTCTATATATAAAAATTTCGAATTTACATAGGTTATTATATCGGCAGTTGGCTCCCTGAGGTAATAGCGAAGTTTACTTGAGATGGGGTCATATTGCTTGGTAGTTCGATGATTAATATTCGGGGATGTTCTGTCAACCACATTTCAAAATCACAAATTCGCTTCTTTTTAATTAACTGCACGGCAAATAGTTTCGTCCTGTCTTCAATAACCATGTATTGGTTTATGTCCGTCTGACTTAGTTTCTCTATTATTTTCGTTGCTTTTCCTTCGTAGAGTTGTCGGTACCTTCTACATTCATGAGGGTTTTATAGGGTCCCAGGCTATTTCTCCTTGGAACGCATCCATACAATATCCTGTACTAAATTCGCAAGAGAGTTGGTTCTCCAAACTAATTGTATTGGTATCCAAGTGTGCGATGGCGGAATAATCTTTCAAGATGATCTTTGCGGTTGCAGTAACCACAACATCTTTGTATACCTTACCTTGGAAGGTATAAGTGGCACCTTGGCATTCACCATTTTCCGCTAATTCTCCGGCTATCACGATTCTCGCGGTTTGTGTGGTGTTGGGCTGCAATTTAATTATATCTCTAGAAAAACCTCTGTATTCCAAATACTGATGTATCTTTAAGCATTCTGATTTTCCTACGGTTTGCATAAATGTAATTAGGCTATCTGGTATAATCGCTGAATGTGAGAACATGCCACAATGAACCATCAGTTGAGTGATTTCTACTAAACAGGACTTAACATGAATGGTTTCAAATTTCTGTTTCTCAACCGCGTATACACGAAGATCCTGTACGGTGTATGCATTGGATAATTCGGGACATTTTTGTACATCTCTTAACGATATCGCAGTAATATTGGCGGTTGGATTTCGACAGTCGTAGGCTATTAATCCAACTGTACCGGGAATTTCATAATTAAAATAACAGTCCCCAGTATCAAGATTATTTTTAACTGCGACTTTGACCTGTTAATTCTTATCGTTTCATTTTCGGTCGATACGGAATCGGCTGAACCCCTCTGGTCTAATTCCATCGTTGGGCCCATTTCCTACACTTGTTCCTTAATTTCGAGTGTTTGACCTGCGTATCTTGCCCTTTTGAAGGATTACTTCATATCTTGTTTCAAAACAGATGTCTCGGAGATTGGTGAAGAAGGGACTAGGGATTTTCGGAGGGTGTGACCGCGCTGCAGGTAGAATGGTTCAATGTTTATAATCACGGCTATTAACTTCACTTATCGTTCAGCTGACCGGG
This sequence comes from Gonioctena quinquepunctata, assembly GCA_018342105.1. NCBI lineage: Eukaryota > Metazoa > Arthropoda > Insecta > Coleoptera > Chrysomelidae > Gonioctena > Gonioctena quinquepunctata. The sequence continues at coordinate 11,862 of JAFIRS010006146.1, read as the reverse complement.
TTAGGTTAGCGGTATAGTCTCGTGTTTTCTCCGCACTGGTTCACTTGGTATGGTTGTCTCTATTAACGTCCCAGGATAATAGACCAATTTGAAACTATGTTTTGGCAAGGAAAGCAAAAATTAAAATATTTTTTTTTTTAAATTTAGGTCACGGTTAGACTGTAATCCTATACATACATACATCTCCTAGAGTTTCTCAATTAATTAAAACTATATATACATACATATCTTTGTTGCATTCCCAGTGCATTTCAATTTACATGAAGTATTGTTTTTACTGATGTTTGCCGTTTTTTGTCAAAATCCAAGGTTCCTCAGGTACCTGTCCCCGCGACCTTGTTTGGTAACCATGAGTTACTTCAGGGACGCTGTCCCGATCTTCGTCTGATGTTTCACTGGGGTTTCTACTTTCGAAACTGTCCACATTTTCTAGGGGTAGTCTCGTCTTGCCTAGGCATTAGCGCTATTTCTGAAACGGGTTCAGTTCCTACACTATTTTCGTTTCCTACGCGTGTTTCGTGGATGTTATTTAAATTACGATATTTTTCCAACTCTTCGGGAGTGATGCAATAATTCATGTCCAACATTTCGGGTTCTTTGTTGTATACACTGGGGCGATTTTCTCCACTTTCCTTAGGGATTTCTTCTTTGACGGATTTTCTACAGTCTTCGAGGATGTCTATATTCTTATAAACTTTCAGTCGATTTGCATGTACAACTTGGCTTTTGTTTTTCCTACCCTTTGTATTTCAAAATTGACAGGTGATAATTTTCTTAAAATTCTCCACGGTCCGGTATATCGTGGTAACAATTTTCGAGCTAGTTTTTGACCGGCTCTGACATTGGGAGGTGTCTTTAAATATGCTAACGATCCTATGGGAAACTCTTTCAATTTGGCCTTTTTATTGAAATTTCGGTGTGATTTTTCCGCGGCAGTTTCTACGGATTTTCGGGCTTTTTGGTGGGCAACTTGCAATCTCTGGACCATTTCTGAGGCGTAGTTTTCTAAGGTATCATACCTTATACGGGGTGCTCTTAATGTTAGGTGATGTGGTAGTAGCATGTCTCTGCCAAACATTAGAAAAAAGGGGCTTTCCTGTGTGGATGAATGAATCTGATTTCTTATAGCCACAAGAGCATACGGTAACTGTTCGTCCCAATCGGATTGTTGTTCAGTCACTAGGTGTGATAAGGTAGTTTTCAAGTGTCCATGGAATCGTTCTACGATGCCGTTCGTGGCGGGATGATATGCTGTAGTGTTCAGTTTCTTGATTTTTAGTCGTTGGCAAATTTCCAGAAATAGAGCAGATAAAAATTGAGATCCTCTGTCACTCAATAAATATCTTGGTGCTCCATAACGTAAGATGATATGTTCTACAAATACTTTCGCTACCGTCTCGACAGTAATATTAGGTTGGAAGGATCCGGAATTGGCATTTCTGATGTAAATATATACTTATTTCCATTTCTGGTGGTGTTTAGTGGTCCGACTATATCGATGGCTACAATTTCGAATACTGCTTCCGGAATAGGCATTCTCTGCATTTCCGTTGGTTTTTGGTTCGTAGTTTTATGAATGTTGCAAGAATGACATTTCTGTATGTATTCATTGATATCTTTCTTCATGCTAGGCCAGTAAAATTCTCGTTGGATAGTGGTTAGAGTTTTCTTTTGTCCTCCATGACCAGAAAATATGTTATCATGGTACAAACTTATAATTTGTTTTCTAATGACCTTGGGAGCATAGATTTTGTCCCGACGCTCGTCTACTCGTCGTTTCACGTATAAAATTTCTTCGTGAATATAAAAATTGTCATCTTCGTCGGTCAATGTAGGTACTAATGCAGAAATTTGGGGATCTGTCTTCTGCATTAGGCGGATGTCGTCCAAGTGCCATAACGTTTCAACTACAGGTTCTATGTTTTCACTGGATTTACTAAGCACACGTACTTGGCAGTCTTCTGTTATTCTTTGAGTCATTTCCGCACTTTGTTCGTCTGTTTTTATCCTGGATAAGGTATCGGCATTTATATTATCTCGGCCTGGTCTGTATTTAATAGTAAATGAGAATTCCAGGAGTGCCATGGCCCATTTGGCTAGCCTGCTACTTGGATCTTTGATAGACAATAAATAAGTCAATGGCCGGTGATCGGTAATGATGGTAAAGTGCGTACCAGTCAGATAGCACCTGTATTTCTTTACAGCCCAAATCACTGCGAGACATTCTCTTTCTATCGTAGAGTACCTAGTTTCAGCGGCATTCAAAGTTCTGCTCGAGTAACAAATGGGATGTTCGAATCCAGAATATTCTTGACTCAAAATTCCACTTATGGCGGTCGCGCTGGCATCTGTGGTAACCACAAAAGGTCGAGAAAAATCGGGGTATTTTAAGATCGGAGGGGAAATTAAAGCTTCTTTTAGTGTATCGAAAGATTTTGTTGTTCTTGTCCCCACTGGAATTTTACCTCTTTTTGGTGAGTGCTGTAAGCGGTTGGGATATACTCGAGAAGTTTGGTACAAACTTTCGGTAAAATCCGCATAATCCCAAAAATGCTCGGATGTCTTTCACTCTTCTTGGTGGTGGATAGTCCTTGATAATTTTAGTTTTTTCGGGATCTGTTTGGCAACCTTTCTCGGAGATAATATGTCCAAGGTATTTTGCTTCTTTTTGCATAAAATTACACTTAGTTGCCTTGAATTTCAAATTACTGCTCCTCATTTGTTCGAAAACATTGCGTAACCTGTCTAAATGTTCTGAGATGTTGGGTCCACTAAAAACGATGATATCGTCCAAGTATACTAAGCACTCCTTACCTATATATTTCGCAAAATGTTCTCCATCTGCCGGCACCAAGTGCTAGGGGAGTTCTTCATCCCCATAGGCATACGGAGAAATTCGTAGTATCCGTTTGGTGTGGAGAAGGCACTCTTCTCTCTGTCTCTTTCATCCAATTCAATTTGAAAATATCCACTAGCTAGATCCATCACACTGTATAAGCTAGTACCTTGCAACTTTTCGATCGTATCCTGTATATGTGGTAATGGAAAAAAATCTGTCTTCGTGATGGCATTCAATTCCCTGTAATCAATGCACAGTCTGAACTGGGGATCTTCTCCGGGGTGCAATTTTTTTTCAACCAGGATCGCTGGAAAACTCCAAGGGCTACAGGATTCTTTTATTATTTCGTTATCCAACAATTCCTTAATTTCTTGGTGCATTATCTTCTGCCGCTGGTATGGGATTCGATAAGGTCGTTTCGAAATAGGCGGAACATCCTCAGTGTGTATCCTGTGCTTTACTAGATGGGTACAAGTTAATTTTTGACTAGGGGCCTTAAATACATCAATGTACTCCTTGATGAGGGTGGCCAATTTAATTTGAGCTTCTTCCGTTGGATTCTCGAGATGTAATTGTTGTAAAATTTTCTGTTCATCTTGTAGGTTTATGCTACGGATCATGAGTCCATTCGTCGTAGTTTCCACTTTATTTTCTGTATCTGCCTCGAAACCATGAGCTATAATATGTTTCCGGGGTAAAATCATATCTTTTGCAAGTACAGTCCTGTCCCATAATTTTCTTCAATCACTTTTCACCTCCCTGTATAACTATTTCTTGTTTACTTCTGGAAGATTCGGCGTCCCGTGTTTCTATCCTTCCGATAAGTCTTTCATTCTCTGTTTGACTGGCTTTATTTTCATAAACTTTTCTATATCTTGTTTTCATCCATTCCTGGCTCGTATTTGCCTCCTCGTATCTGCGGTCTGTCTGTTTAGTGCGTATATTCTCATACCCAGACTTTTCTTCCGGCTCACTGTTGGGTATGCGGGATAATTTGGATTTTCCTTTCCACTTCACTGTTTCTTTAGGAGAGAAATTGTCGCCCTTAGACGGACATATTTCTGTTTTTCGGTTGTCCTGTGCGAACGGCGGGATGTCTTCCACGATTTTCGTTTTCAGAGTTTGGAGTTTTTCCATGTCTCTGTCAGTAAAAGAGTCATCCTTGGACGAACTGGCTTTTTCCGTACGAATGTCGTTCAGGCTTCCCGTGCCATATCGCCTAACTAACCTTCCTAATATACAGGGTGTCTCGGCTGTCCCAATATTCCCGATGGATGGCGAAGTTTTCTCATCCCTCGTGGTGAGATTTTCTTTTCTCTATTGTTCGTCGTTCTGTCAGTGAACAAGGTCTCCATTAAATCCTTATTCCTGTTCTGCTTCTGTAAACGCTTATCTCTATTTTTCCTTTTCCTTTTCGACTTTTTTGGTTTTTCAGTGGACGTGGCTTTCTCTTGATACCGTGTCTCCTTTAAATCACGTTCTTCTGCCTGTCCTGGATTTTCTACTCGATTGCTGTTTGAGTCGGCCGACCTCATTTCTGGATGTGAAAATTTAGTTCCAAATACTTCGCAGTCTGATGCGGGCGGCGCCTCCCTTATCTGACCGAGTTTTTCTTTAGACATCGTTTTCGTCCAGCTATCTATCGTAGTAGTAAATTCTTTCAACTGTTGCTCTAAAATTTCTAGTCGTTTTTCCCATGGTTTTCCTTCTCATTTTCCGTATGATAAATCGTTTTGGCGGGGTTTTTTAGTAAATTCTTTCAATTATTTCTTCCATCAAATACATTTTGTTTGCTCTCAATCTAGCTTTACTTGATACTTTTGCAAAAGTCTAGACCTAAAATTATTTCTGTGCTCAAATGTTTCGTTTCGATTAATATAAATTCGTGCTCGATTTGGGTTCTTTCATTCAGTTTTATTGGCAAAACTACGGTACCTATATATGGAATTCTATTTCCCTGTACGTCTTTTAAATTGAATTTTTCTTCGTAATTAACTTTCATACCGTGCGTAATGCTAACGTGGGCCAACGATACTTCGGCACCCGTGTCTACCAGGGTAGTGCGAAAAATTCCATCAATTTCTAGGACTATGACGTTTCGCTGGGCTTCTCCGTGGTATAGGTTAGTATCGTGTGTGTTGGCCTCCTATTTACCGTGTTGCGTTTTAATGGCGGTTGTCTGCGGTTCCCAACGGAGGAGAATTGCGAACCGGGTGGCCATTTAAATTTCTTCTGTTCATATTTCTTTGTCCATTCCTGTTTTTACAGTTGTATGACATATGACCTGGCTGATTACAATTGAAACAAGTTCTGTTTTTTAACCTACAGTCCCTAATTTCATGTCCTCTTCTACGACAATACTGGCAGGTCTTTATCGTTGCTGGTGGTCCATTTGCTGTGACATTTCTAAAACTTCTCTCTCCTGGCCTAGTTAGGTTTTCTATGAGCTCTTCTTTATCGGCTAGTTCGATAGCTTCTGTCAGTGTATCAGGACTAGCGGATGAGTATGCGTTTCCTGATGGGGTCCAATAATCCCATAGCAAACTGCGTGATGACATCTTGCTCGTGGCGTTGCAATAGTATCCGATCTACGTCAGCTGTTCCGGTCAAGACTAAAATTTTTGCAGCACAAACTTTCAGACGTGCCAAAAATTGGCGGCAAGTTTCAGATCTACGTTGTCGGCATTCTAATAATTCCCTTTTGTCCTGCCCTGGTATTTTAGCTATACCAAACTGTTCCTGTAAACCTCTTTTCAATTCGTTCCATACTGCTGTATTTCTCAATTGATTGTCGGCGTCAATGAGTTGTTTCGCAATGCCTCTTAGTTTCAATCGAACGATAGATACTATTTGCAATTCTGTCCATCCAGCTAGAGCGGCTGTATCTTCAATTATCCTAATAAAATCTTTGATACTCGTCTGCCCGTTATAATAGGGTATATTATCTAATGTGATTGCTATTGTTGGCTCTGGATTTGGCAGAACCTGCACTACAGGAGTTGTTGTTGACGAAGGTCCCCCTGGAGGAGTCATATTGAGAACTTTCCTCCTTTTGGATGAATTATTTACTAAATAAAATCTTTCTTATACTTTTCTGATATTGAGTTCTGCGAATTGTTCGGTATGAACGTTTTACAATTATTACCCCACACCTGACACCAGTGTTACATCCCACCTATTATTTAGGAATACTCATTATCTCCACCCGGCATAAACGACGTTCAGGCCGTTGTTTCGTTATCAAAAGATTAACCCTCTGGTAACGCCACGGGTTTGGAGCAACTCGTTATTCCGTATAATTAGCCTGAGACGCTAAGGACGCTTCTAGTATATAAAGCCTATACTCGATTAGTCCTTTGTTGAAAAGTTGCTCGAAAAAAACTACAATTTTGTTGGGTATTAGCAGCAATTTATAAAAGAATTTATTTGCACTGAAGTTAACGGACACGAGCGGCTGTATCCATTACCCTCTTTCTAACACCCAGGGAACATAGGTTGTTTATTTGGGAGTATATACCGTTCGCCTGAACTCTATATCAATAAAAAGGCACTGGGAATCAAAGAAAACTTATATTCATAAATGAAATTGTACATAATATAAGACAAGAAGAAAAAAACAAATAAATCAATACACTGTTAACCTCAGAATGCCACTTTTGTGGTAACTCTCAAGAATTTATAAAAAAAAACAAATCTGTTAATAATGGATATAAAAACAAATAAAATAAAATGACTAAAGAACTGCACTCTCTACAAACATTTTCCTTTCAATCCTGTATAATCCATTCCTATCTTTATAGACTGAGTCACCTTTTTTAACAAATTTAAATTGCCAAAATTATTGGATATGACATAGATAAACAAACAAATAAGAACACCATGAAAACATTTACTATAGGTAACAACATGTCCACCTTTACTTGTGATTTCTCAATACTAGGGATTGTGCACTTAAAGGCAAATGACCCTGGTTTAGTACCTCTCGACAATGTTTCTTTTTATGGGAGATATATGTATGCATAACATGTATATTAAGAAAAGCATATAATATGAATAGGAAACCAAAACATTAATTTCAATAATAGGAATTCATTACCTAGGTCGAATTGTCCAGTTGCTCTCCTTGGGTCGCACTCGAAGAATTTCACGATTAACCGGCTTTATTATCTCAAACGCTTGTCATGGTTCGTTACCGGATCAGGTTACATGGATGAATTATTTGCATTAGTTTTATGGACATTCAGCAAAGACACGTCATTTGATCGAGAGAATGCCCAACACTGGAAAAGTATTTTCAACTGTAGTACTTTCGTATTTACAACACATGAATTGAACTATTATTAGAGTGATTAGAATTGTTCGTATTTATGCGGTGAAATATTGTTTTTACACTGACTCTAGTTAAAAGGTTGTCATGTTAGAATTTCGTTAATTGATATGGTGTTTACCCGTGGAAAGATTTTATTTCTCGTGACATATTTCACTGGTACTAATATGAATGCATACTAATTTCTTCACGTATGATAGGCGTGATTATTCCACGGACTACTGTTCGGAACTAACTAACTCGCTTTGTTATGCTCCCGTTGGCTTTATAATATTCTTCCGATCGGAAGCTGGGGCGGGACTTAGTGTGTTTTATGAGCTTTTTAATGAGGGACATTTGTAAACATGATAAGGCTTCGGTTTGTTTAACTCGTTCTCGCGTATTTTCTGTTATAATTGGATAATATTTTACTGCCTGACAGGTAGCGGTCGGCTAGTCTGGGAAATAATGACCAACAAGGATGTTTATACATTTATCGGTAGCGATAACTTGTGATTTATGAGTCGGGTACGGCTCTTAATGAGGTGGGCTGGTGTGACTGTCGCTTATCGGGATTTTTTAATGGTTTTGTTTGTGTTCGGACTAGTGTTAGAATTATGGATGCGTTTTCGGTAATGAAATAAAACTGATTTTCTTATCTCTCAGTGACGTTGAATAGTGGATGATATCCTGTGGCAAGTTTGAATTCTCTTTTGTAAAAGGATTGATCATAACATCAGGTCTGAAAAAACAATTGAGTGAGTGTCTCGTTTAGTAAATTTTTCAGCACTGTAACATTTTTATTTTCCCTGTTAAGAACAAAGAACAGTTTACAGAATCCAGAAAATACAAAATACATGTTGTCGTCTGATTTTCAATTTGAGAAAATATGATCATGTGACTCATAAAATTAGGGAACTTAAATGACTAGATATGAGCACTTCCACAAGAAATTTTATCCCGAATTTCATACATAAGTTGCTTATGAGTTCTACTTCTCTTGAAGAAAAACTGATTTTTAGGCAAAATGTCCACATTAACAATGCCTCATCATACCACGCCTGTGTTTGAAAGAACTTTTAGATACAATTCAGTTAAGCTGTATAATTCACTACCAAGAGAATACAAAGGATTACACCCGTCGCATTTTCGTAAATTAATTAAGAATAATTTATTACATTAGTCATTTCATGTGACATGACATGTAAACATGTGAATTTAAAGCTAGATATAGGTTTCAGGTTTAGGCTTAGTATTAGGACTAGAATATAAGTAAAGCACAGGTTAAGTGTAAGAATAGCTTCCTAGCTAAACTTCGCCTGATGTCCACAACATCTCATGCCTTTTATTACTATGTAATATTCTTTTGAGGAAATAAAGATAAATTATTATTATTATTATTCACTTCTATAGTAAACGCAAACAATATAATAATTCTAAATTACCAATGGATGGAACATTTATAAGATTTTAGGTAACATTCGACTCCAAATTTACTTGGACGCCCCATAGAGTGAATTCAATAGACATATGCCAAAAAACATTATTATGAAAAGTCTCACAGGGATCAAGTGGAGAGCAGATCGTGAAATTCTATCAAACATATACAGAAGTCTCATTCTTTCCAGAATAGACAATGGTAACAAGGCCATACCCAGAGGGGGGGGCGTCTATAAAATATATCTGGAATAAGGTGAACATCAGGTAGTTTTATGTACATCCCATAGAACCAACTCCCCCCCCCCGAAATGTTTCTCTAGGTCTGGGCCTTGAATGGTAGTATTACTTACTCCTTAGTAAGGAACAGCCGACTAAAATCTCTGAACAAACTTCAAAACACTACTTTGAGACTCATAACAGGTTGCTTCAGGACCAGTCCCATATTATCGCTCTGCTGCGAATCAGCATTCCCTCCGCTTGAATTCCGAAGAACAAGACTGCTTGCAAATTATGCTGTGAAAGTATACTCTCAGCCAACACACCCCATTTATAATTTATTAAATAATCAGGAAGAAACCCACCAATTATTCCAACAGAAACCAACTTTAACCAGACCGGAAGGTACACGCATATGAGAACAAAATCTTATTCCTGAATCAAGAGTATTCACACTTAGCTTTCCGGAATTTCCACCATGAATACTCGCTGATACCGAATGCTGAGAAGTATGGACTGAAGAAAACAGAATTAAATTCACAACACAAATTGAATTATTATACCAATATCAGTAAATTTCCCAGCTATTGCAAAATATTTACAGATGGGTCTAAAACTGAAAGTGGAATGGGCTGTGCATTTCTCGTAGATGGAAAGCTCTATGCCTTGTCAATGCACCCAACAACCAGAGTATACTCGACAGAATTATACGCTATATACCAATCCCAACAATGTGAATCTGCAAGAAACGAAACTCACTTTCTGATCTGAACTGACTCACTAAGCTCAAAAAGAGCAATACAAAATAAATTTACCCTAGGTCCTCTCGTCATGATCATCCTCACCCGAATCCATTTATTAGCAGAATATGGCAAAACATAGCTCTTCTCTGGGTACCCAGCCACTGTGGCATAAATGGCCATGAAGATGGCCATTAAGACTTACCACTTCACCCAGAAGATCTGAAAAAAGAAAATAAAAGCAAAGAAACTAACTGGCAGAGCTCATGGAATATAACCCCATCTAAACTCCCCACTCAACTAACTGAAGAAATGGATCTCACCAGCTAAATTAACTAAAAGATAGCTGGTCGTTCTCACACGTCTAAGAATATGACACACTTGTATTTGCTTCTAGGAGAGCAGCAACCTACCTGTCTCACATGCCAAAGCTCACTCACAGTCCAACATATACTCATGGAATGTCCTGAATTTGATATAGTTCGAAGACAACACAACCTAGATCGAGATATTAACAAAATTTTAGGCAACGATAGACAAAGCATCAATGTATTGATGGAATTCTTGAAGAGCGCGAATTTATTTAATAAAATATAGAACGAAATTCTCTGAATAAACAGGCAAGCGGCAATAACCTACATGTTGATGCAAAAAACAACACGCCTCCGACAAATATATCGGAATGTCCGAGGCAAGTAGCTGTGACGCATACGGAAGGATCGAGTCCATTCTCGAAACTTCACAGACCTTTGTGGTATATTCTAGTATGTGTGGCGGACGACTATATAAGTTATTTTTTTGATGAGTTATTTGTTCGATCAATTGGAACATAGAGTTTTCAAGTGCAGAGTCAAGCGCGGTATTTTTGGACAGTGAACCATAATAGATTTGATTTAGCTGTCAGAGTACATTATTGTGTTGTAATTGTGAAGTGCAATAAACGAACATTAATAAGTCGAGCAATAGACCCCAGTTTACCGTAACAGTTGGTGTCAGAATTGGGATACTTCAATAACACCTCTATAGACTCAATCATCAGGTCTCTTAGACGGAGAGGATCGAGGAACCTTGCGGGCCTGGATAGACTCAATGCAGAAACAGGATGTACACACAACCCTAATGGAGGAGACTGTAGTGGCCCGGGCGGCCAGAGGATGCCCGCAGGGGGGAGTTCTTTCTCCAGTCCTGTGGAATCTGGTCATGGATGGACTACTGAGGTCTCTGAAAAAAAAAGGTCATAAAACCCTTGGGTACGCTGACGACATAGTCGTCCTAGAACAGGGGGAAATTCAACACCACGGTTAGGGATCGTATGCGAGAGGCACTAAACTTGGTAACCAAATGGACTGACTTCGAGGGATTGAACATCAACCCTCAAAAAGCCACCATAGTAACATTCACTCGAAGACGTAAACTAGGGGGACTAGGACCCATAAAACTTCGAAGAGAAACTATACAGAGCAAGGGAGAAATTGACCTGGAACCAGCATCTGATGAAAGTGACCAGAAAAGCGGAGACCACATTAATTGGGAAGAAATGGAGGTTAAAAACACACATGGTACACTGGCAGTACCACATGGTGGTAATACCGGCCATAACGTATGCCTTCCTGGTGTGGTGGCCAGAAACACCGCAAAGGAGCGCTAAAACCAAACTAGGCAAGGTGCAAAGACTTGCCTGCGTAGGCATTACAGGGGCAAAGAAATCAATGCCAACTGCAGTCACGGAAACACTACTGATTGCCTCCCCTTCCTTGATCATACAAGGAGAGGCAAGACTAGGTGACTTCAGACTGAAAACACACTGGACAACATAAATGTTGGGACACATGAGACGTGCTAGACCTGAGAACAGATCACAGTGCGAAACGAATCTCCTTTGACAAGTTATAAAGGGTAGCAATACCATATAGAACTGTATGGAACAACACAGAACTCAACACCATTCTACAGAGCAATATCTGGTACACAAACGGATCAAATATGGAGAATGGTGCGGGAGCAGGAGGGTATTCCAGACACCCAAGGACCGAGTTTAGCTACTCACTGGGTACTCATAACTCTGAATTTCAAGCAGAGGTCTACGCAACCCTTCAATGCGTGAGGGAAAACAATAGGAGAGCAATAGTAGAGGAACAGATCCACATCCCTCTCAGACAGCCAGGCGGCACTGAAGGCTCTAAGTAGCCAAGTGACGTCCCAACTGTATGTCCTGCAAAAGGAACTGACAATTCTAGCAGAACAAAACCGCATCAAACTGATTTGGGTGCCAGGACATCAGGGATTTTCAGGAAATGAAAAAGCCGACGAACTTGCTAGAA
>JAFIRS010006145.1:0-42294 GCA_018342105.1 Gonioctena quinquepunctata | reverse complement strand
TATTTCAAACCTCCGTAAGAGTCTCCCTATACCAATAACCACCCCAAGAGAGTCGGCCCCAATATAACGGACATCTTGAAATTCCTAACCTACAACCGCCATATTTTTTTCCTTTGAATGATTGGACACCCCTTTAACGTTCTCATACATCTCAGACCTCCGTGAGAGACTCTCGATACCACTGAAGAACCCAGTCGTTGCCCCCCACAACGGCCATCTTGAAATTCCTAACCTATAGTCGCTATATTTTTTCTACACATATCTGGACCCCCATGCGGCTTCCAGTTGTCACAGGCCTCCGTGGCAACCTCCAGATACCGCTGAAGAATCCAGTCGTTACCCCCCATAACGGACATCTTGAAATTCTTGACCTACAACCGCCATATTTTTTTCTATACATGGCTGGGGCCCCCATAATGCCTCCAGATATCTCCAACCTGTCTCAGACCTCCTTGGTAGTCTACCGATGTTGATAAACACGCCCAGGCAAGGCCCCTCCCATATAACGGACATCTTGAAATTCCCAACCTACACCCACCATGTTTTTTTCCAATGATAGGCGGCCATGTTTTTTTCTCTTAGCGGCAGCCATGTTTTTTCTATATATGGCTGAGCCCCCCAAAACGAACGCCCGTGCCATGTGGCGGGAGTAACCGGAGAGCGTGTGGAGCTATACCATTACTGGGCCACCTGAGGGTGGCCCAGTAATGGTATAGCATATCTACTATGATGCCACCGTGAAATTCGACAATAACATGGAGAATGATGTGCTTTTTCATCTATGATCGAGAAAATTTTTAAAATCCGTTCGGAAAGTCGAAATGGAATTAAAATCCCAATTTTTTATTGTTTTTGCCATTTTTAAGACGTATATCTTGAGACCAAGGAATGATGCCACCGTGAAATTCGACAGTAATATGGAAATTGGTGTGTTCTTTCCATTTATGATCGAGAAAATTTTTAAAATCCGGTCGGAAAGTCGAAATGGAATTAAAATCCCAATTTTTTATAGTTTTCGCCATTTTTAAGACGTATATCTTGAGAACAAAAAATGATGCCACCGTGAAATCCGACAATAATATGTAAAATGATGTGTTCTTTCCATTTATGATCGAAAAAAATTTGAAAATTTGGTCGGAAAGTCGAAATGGAATTAAAATCCCCATTTTTTATTGTTTTTGTCATTTTTAAGACGTATATCTTGAGAACAAGGAATGATGCCACCGTGAAATTCAACAATAATATGGAGAATGATGTGATCTTCCCATCTATGCTCGAGAAAATTTTTAAAATCCGGTCGGAAAGTCGAAATGGAATTAAAATCCCAATTTTTTATTGTTTTTGCCATTTTTAAGACGTATATCTTGAGAACAAGGAAAGATGCCACCGTGAAATTCAACAATGATATGAAAAATGATGTGTTCCTTCCATCTTTGATCGAGAAAAATTTTAAAATCTGGTCGGAAAGTCGAAATGGAATTAAAATCCAATATTTTTATTGTTTTTGCCATTTTTAAGACGTATATCTTGAGAACAAGGAATGATGCCACCGTGAAATTCGACATTTATCACATCACATGCCTATGGTAAAGAAGAACTCCTGGAGAGAACACGCACAAGCGAGTTTTCAAAACAAAAATGCAGTGAGCATTTTTCGAAAACATTGAGAAGGTTTATATTTAATGATTCTGCCAAAAATGTATAAAAATATTTAATTTACTTTTCCATATATATATATATATATATATATATATATATATATATATATATATATATATATATATATATATATATATATATATATAAATATATATATATATATATATATATATATATATATATATATATATATATATATATTCATATACAGAGTGGCCACTTTTTAAATGGGATTGTATTGGTAACTTTTAAACCATAAGAGTTAGAAGGTCGGTCAAATGGAGAAAAAGTTGCATTCATAGAAGAATTGTCAAGCAGTTCAAACAAATCGAGATTATCAGAACCGGTTATTGAGATATCATAAGAAATGTAAATTCTGTCATTTTGATTTTTCTTTTTTTCCCACTTTATTTCGAATATTATAAAAAAATGTCACAGGAGTTTTTTATTCGACAGTGAATTATCCTCAATTTGACATAATCAGATTTCGTATCCAACGTTTCGTACGCTCTGGGCCACCCTCAACCTCATTTTTTTCAATACGGACCTGCATATTTTATGATATTTTTCGAAATAACTTTAACGCTGAATTCAACGATATATCATACAATGTCATTCAAAGTGATTTTCAGGTGATTTTGACCCTTATCCAAATTTCTTTGGCTCGGATCTGTATTACATTTAGGTACCTTTAGTTTAATTAACAACATGCAAACATTTCGATAAGAAATTCAACTTACTCATCTTCAACTGAATGGGACGTAACAGAATCAAAGCAAGAAACAAGTAATAATTATTTACAAATCTCAAAAGGTGAAAAACCTAATTCATAATAATTAAACGAAACTATCATTTAATGAAAGAAAAATCAAATGATTATTCGAAAGTAAATGATGAACATTAATGAAATGAGTGTTCGAAATGTCCACCATTTTGTAAAATGTACTTTGCGGTTCTGGAACCCATATTTCTTATACATTTGCTTATTTCGTCTCCTTGAATACCTTCCAATACATTCTCAATCTTCTCGCGAGGAATCATTATTGTTGGATTTGTCATTTGTTCCGTTGAAACAAATAACAGAATCGAACTTTATTTTGAGATCATTACGATATAATTTTTGCAAGGGTTGGTATTCAAATTTAACATCATTGTATTCGCGTCTCTTGACTATTTTATTAACAGCAGTTTTTGATAAATTGCATTCACTGACCACAGTTCTCGATTTTTTTTCTGGGTTCAATTGAATTTGGGTCAGAACATTGATATCGTTGATAGACTTGTGTTTTTTTACATACACACAACTCTAGGTTTCTTGAATGTATTATTTTCAAGTAGTAGGCCGTGGATAAAAAAGAACATAACAAGAAATGTCATATTATTTGTCACTTCGTTAATTATTGTGTCAAAAGAACTTGTCATTAAATACTTTTCTGAGTAATTTCAATTCAACTTATTCGATATGGTAAGATACACAAATGGACAGAAGAGAGATATGTACGAAGTGTACATAAAACTAGATAGAAATTCAAAGCACAACAAAGGTATGGTGAATTATATCCTGAAAGAACAACACCAAATATTAAAATGTTTCGACGTTTATCTACAACGTTACTTGCACATAATCCATTCATCAAACCTAGAGGTCCTTATGTACGACGAAACGAGCCTATCAATGACATCAATGTTCTGGCTCAAATTCGAATGAATCCAGGAATAGGATCGAGAACTATGGCCAGTGAATGCAATTTATCAAAAAGTGCTGTTAATAAAATAGTCAAGAGACACGGATACCATGACTATAAATACCAAGCCGTGCAAATACTATATCGCAATGATCCTGAGAGAAGGTTGCAATTCTGTAATTGGTTTCAACGGAAGGTGCGGAATAACAACAATTTTGCGCACAATATCATTTGGGGAGACGAAACGACATTCACAAATTCTGGCATGTTCAATCGAAGGAACAAACATTTTTATGCCACAGAAAATCCTCACATAATTCATGAAGTTAGACATCAATATCGTTTTTCTTTGAACATATGGTGCGGTTTGTTGAATAATAAATTACTGGACCCTATTTCATTGACGGCAACCTAACCGGAGCAAAATATGTAGAATTATAGAAGAAATGTTGGATGATCTTCCTATACGGTATCGGCGTAATAGTCCATGGTTCCAACAAGACGGATGTGGTCCACACAACTCAAGAATAGTCACAGACTATCTAAATCGAACTTTTCCCGATTCATGGACTGGAACAAGAGGTCCAGTAGCAAGGCCTGCCAGATCTCCGGATTTGAATCCGCTGGATTTTTATTTGTGGGGATATCTCAAAAATAAAATTTATGATACTACGGACCCGACAATAGATAATCTTCACGAGAAGATTGAGAATGTATTGGAAGGTATTCAAGGAGACGAAATAAGCAAATGTATAAGAAGTATGGGTTCCAGAACCGCAAAGTACATATTACAAAATGGTGGACATTTCAAACACTTACTTCATTAATGTTCATCATTTACTTTCGAATAATCATTTGATTTTTCTTTCATTAAATGATAGTTTCGTTTAATTATTATGAATTAGGTTTTTCACCTCTTGAAATTTGTAAATAATTATTACTTGTTTCTTGCTTTGATTCTGTTACGTTCCATTCAGTTGAAGATGAGTAAGTTGATTTCCTTATCGAAATGTATTGCATGTTGTTAATTAAACTAAAGGTACCTAAATGTAATACAGATCCGAGCCAAAGAAATTTGGATAAGGGTCAAAATCACCTGAAAATCAACTTTGAATGACATTGTATGATATATCGTTGAATTCAGCGTTAAAATTTATTTCGAAAAGTATCATAAAATATGAAGGTCCGTATTGAAAAAAATGAGGTTGAGGGTGGCCCAGAGCCTACGAAACGTTGGATACGAAATCTGATTATGTCAAATTGAGGATAATTTACTGTCGAATAAAAAACTCCTGTGAAATTTTTTCATAATATTCGAAATAAAGTGAGAAAAAAAGAAAAATCAAAATGACAGAATTTACTTTTCTTATGATATCTCAATAACCGGCCCTGATAATCTCGATTTGTTTGAACTGCTTGACAATGCTTCTATGAATGCAACTTTTTCTCCATTTGACCGACCTTCTAACTCTTATGGTTTAAAAGTTACCAATACAATCCCATTAAAAAAGTGGCCACTCTGTATATATATATATATATATATATATATATATATATATATATATTAATGCCAAAAATGTATCATGTGATGAAAAGTGATAATGCTAGTTTGAAGCTGTAAAAAAATATTAGAAAGCTGAGCATATTAATGAAACCGTATTATTATAAACCCAGAAATTATTTTTTGTAGCAAAAGTACATCAACATAATTGTAGTTTTGTGTAGTGATCATTTGATTGTTCCAATGATTTTTCACGATATTTTTCATGTTCCCAATAAAAAATGTAAAATGTATTACAATAAAAGAATCGACTGACAATGCGTTTTTTTCCAATATATAAGATAATAACTTGGTTTGGTTTAAACCATGGCAAATAACAAAAAAATCCTGTTCGACTGAAATTATCAGTTTCAACTCAATACACCTACAACAGTATACTGAAGTCAAGTATTATCAATTAGAAAAAAATATACGTGTTTGATATGGCAAACATATTAATTTTTCGGGATTTTCCTTAGTTATCGACTTTCCGTCCAGATTTTAAAAACTTTCACAGTTGGGAAGATTACAATTTTTTTTATCTGGGTTGATTTCACGGTGTCTCCTCTTCTTGCTCTCGGGATAATCGTCTCAAAAAGAAAAAACGAAATCATTTTCCATATTATTGTCGAATTTTACGGTGGCTCCATTCCTTGTTCTCAAGATATACGTCTTAAAAATGGAAAAACAACAAAAAATTGGGATTTTAAATCCATTTCGACTTTCCGACCAGATTTTAAAAAATTTCTCGATGATATAAGGAAAGAACACATCATTCTCCATATCATTGTCGAATTTCACGGGGGCATCATTCCTTGTTCTCAAGATATACGTCTTAAATATGGCAAAAACGATAAAAAATTGGGATTTTAATTCCTTTTCGACTTTCCGACCGGATTTTAAAAATTTTCTCGATCATAGATGGAAAGAACATATCGTTCGCCATAGTATTGACAAATTTAACGGTGGCATCATTCCTTGTTCTTGAGATATATGTCTTAAAAATGGCAAAAACAATAAAAATTTTGGATTTTAATTCCATTTCGACTTTCCGACCGGATTTTAAGAATTTTCTCGATCATAGATGGAAAGAACACATCATTCTCCATATCATTGTCGAATTTCACGGTGGCATCATTCCTTGTTCTCAAGATATACGTCTTAAAAATGGCAAAACGATAAAAAATTGGGATTTTAATTCCATTTCGACTTTCCGACCGGATTTTAAAAATGTTCTCGATCATAAATGGAAAGAACACATCATTCTCCATATTATTGTCGGAGTTCACGGGGCATCATTCCTTGTTCTCAAGATATACGTCTTAAAAATGGCGAAAACAATAGAAAATTGGGATTTTAATTCCATTTCGACTTTTCGACCGGATTTTAAGAATTTTCTCGATCATAGATGGAAAGAATAAAAGAATAAAAAATTGGGATTTTAATTCCATTTCGACTTTCCGACCCGATTTTAAAAAATTTCTCGATCATAGATAGAAAGAACACATCTTTCTCCATATTATTGTCGAATTTTCCTTGTTCTCAAGATATACGTCTCAGAAATGGCAAAAAAACTAAAAAATTGGGATTTTAATTCCATTTCGACTTTCCGACCGGATTTTAAGAATTTTCTCGATCATAAATGGAAAGGACACATCATTATTTATATTATTGTCGAATTTAACGGTGGTATCGTTCCTTGTTCTTGAGATATATGTCTTAAAAATGGCAAAAACAATAAACAATTTTGGATTTTAATTCTATTTCGACTTTCCGACCAGATTTTAAGAATTTTCTCGATCATAGATGGAAAGAACACATCGTTTTCCATAGTATTGTCGAATTTCACGGTGGCATCATGCCTTGTTCTCAAGATATACGTCTTAAAAATGGCGAAAACAATAAAAAATTGGGATTTCAATTCTATTTCGACTTTCCGACCGGATTTTAGAAATTTTCCCGATCATATGAGGATAGAACACATCATTCTACATATTATTGTCGAATTTCACGGTGGCATCATTCCTTGTTCTCAAGATATACGTCTTAAAAATGGCGAAAACAATAAAAAATTGGGATTTCAATTCCATTTCGACTTTCCGACCGGATTTTAGAAATGTTCTCGATCATAAATGGAAAGACCACATCATTCTCCATATTATTGTTGAATTTCACGGTGGCATCATTCCTTGTTCTCAAGATATACGTCTTAAAAATGGCAAAAACAATAAAAAATTGGGATTTTAATTCCATTTCGACTTTCCGACCAGATTTTAAGAAATTTTTCGATCATAGATGAAAAGAACACATCAATCTCTATATTATTGTCGAATTTCACGGTGGCATCATTCCTTGTTCTCAAGATATACGTCTTAAAAATGGCAAAAACAATAAAAAATTGGGATTTCAGTTCCATTTCGACTTTCCGACCGGATTTTAAAAAATTTCTTGATCTTAGATGGAAAGAACACATCATTCTCCATATTATTGTCGAATTTCACGGTGGCATCATCCATTGTTCTTAAGATATACGTCTTAAAAATAACGAAAACAATAAAAAATCGGGGTTTTAATTACTTTTCGACTCTCCGACTGACCCTTAATCCCCCCACATACCAATTCTTATTACAAAACTCGTCCGTCATCTTGAATGAAATGATTTTAGCATAAAATCATAATCTCCGACCTCAAAACCCCACATACCAATTTTGAATCGGACCACAAATTTCGTCGGACGTCTTGGAGCCGTCATTTTGCTTTTTTGCCAACAAAAATTTTCTAATACATTGTCAACGGAATTATAACCACCTGCAAAATCCCAAGTTATCGGACGCCTAGGGTTCAACTTTACTTGCAAGATTTGACCCAAACTAATGAAAAAAACACATAAGTGGAAAAACTTAATGAAAGCTTGTGAAAAAGTATTCGATAACCATTGAAAAGACCACATAATTTTTCATAATCTGGTAGAATTCCAAGGTGACTTTTTCCTTCGTTCTTGAGTTACTTGACATCATGTAGATTCATTGATAATATCCGAATTTTCTTGCTTCATTCTCAAATTTTCAATTTATTTAACTTTGATACATAGGCACAATGGTTTTCATTGTATTACGTTCATTTCAAACTCTATTTGTGAGATTCCTCACCTCAAGAACCATAAAAAATTATTTTGAACTGCATGAAATCCGCCCCATCAAATCGTTGCTGGCAACGATTTTTCCAGAAACGTTGCTGACGAATTCGTTGCTAACTTCACTCACATCTATAAATGTGATTTGATATTGAAAAAACAGTAATAGTGTCGAGAAACGTTCTCTTTTGATTGCGGTAACTGGAAAGTCTAGAGAACAAATTATTTTCAAATGGATTTCCATGAGTATGAATGGTTTTTGGTCATAACTAAATTCTTCACAAAAAATTGTGTCTGCGTGCGTATACTGGTAGCGCAATCCTAGTGTTGTCACCCTGCCCTTCACATTTTGTGCGACAATGTTCATGGCCACAGAATGTTTCACATATCGCAAACGTTCCGCCGTGGTCTGCTGAATAAAATGGTAGATTTTGCCGCATAACACCTCAGTGGTAGTCCAGAGAGAGCGGTGAGAAAATATGTGGAAAATTATCTGAACCGAACACTCCTTATAATATAAAGATAATATAATAATATGTTCATTTACGAACGAATATAACAGATTATGGTAACATGGTTGGTGAAAACTTTGTAAACAAACATGAAGAGTAAGCCCATTAGAACCTATGGTCGTACATGGGTCATCTTTATATCATTGTTTACAATTACATATGTGGGTGCGGAAGATAATACAGCATTTTCCATTTTCTGTTGAAATACTAATTGCATCGTCGTCAAATAACTTATCGTCGTCGAATATTATTAATCTTTTCAGGTTTTTATAACTATTCAATGATGAACTTCTACATAAAAAAAAATGACAATGTCAAAAACCCAAAACGTCCTGTCAATCCCCAAAATCCTCTTGGTCGTACAGGGTATTCTCTTAGTCGTCGCTACATTTTTCCCCTGGTGAAACTTCTCACTGCCTTCCGTGTTCGTCGTCTGGAATGGGCACAGCTTGGCAACATGTCTTCTGTAGACTTCCTTTTTCGTCTTAACATCAGCAACGCGTACCCGTCCGTCTGGTCCAGGAAATACTCCTATCACCCTTCCCAGTTTCCATGAATTCCTTGGTGTACATTCATCGACAATGATCACTACATCGTCAATTTTTAGGTCTGGTTGGTTTTTTGTCCACTTTCGCCGACAGATCAGGGTAGGTAGGTATTCTTTTATCCACCGTTTTCAATAAGCATCAGTAAGTCTTTGCGATTTTCTCCATTATTTTCGAAGTTATTTCTCTTCAAAAATACCTGAAGGTCTACTACCGCTTGAAGCGCCCAACAGAAAATGATTTGGTGTTAACGCTTCCAAATCGACAGGATCAACTGAGACATGAGTGAGCGGTCTCTTGTTGATAATATTTTCTACTACGGCGAATAAAGTTAGGAGTATCTCATCTCTGATAGTTTGTCCATTCAGTATAATTTTGAAAGTTGCCTCCACCGATCTGATTAATCTTTCCCATACACCTTCCATGTGACTCGCTCCGGGGGGTATGAATTTCCATTCGATACCTTTAGAAACCATTGTTTCGTTCAACTTCTCATTATCCAGATCTTGAATTGCTTTCTTTAATTCCCCAGAGGCTCCATGAAAGTTGGTCGCATTGTCTGAGATGATTTGCTCAGGAATACCTCTTCTTAACAGCATTCTACGAATCGCCATGATCGCAGAATCTGTAGTGAGACTATGTGCTACCTCCAAATGAATAGCTCTGATAGTAAAACAAGTGGAAATTACGCCCCATCTTTTCTCTCAGCATTGACTGATATTGGCCCAAAATAGTCAATTCCTGCAAATGTGAAGGGTCCAACATTCGGGGTTTTCCTTTCAGGCGGAAGTTGTCCCATAATATGTATTTTAGGTGCTGCTCTTCTTTTTATACATATTTGACATTGTGCGAATGTTGATTTTATAGCTGCTCTAGCATCAATAATCCAGAACTTCTATCTAACTTCATTCAAGATAAGTTCTATACCTTGATGCCCGGTTTTTTCATGATAATGATATAGTATCAGTGGCGTGAATCTGTGTTTTGGATGTAAAATATATGGTCTTCTTGCTGAAAATTTCAACTCATTCGAAAAATTAGTTCTTCCATCCAGAACTATAAGTCCATCGTCATTGAGCATAGGAGAAAGTTGCCTTAATCTACTCCGTCCGTTCAATTCCTTGCAGCTTGAAAGAGATTTGATTTCTTCTGCGAAATTTTCGTACTGACTTTGTCTTATCAATTGAATTTCTCCTTTTTCAATTTCTGATACGCTGAGCATTTTGGAAAATTCACAATTGTCGTGTTTCATTTTTGACAAAAAAAATGTTTTTGAATCTAATTACCCAAGCCATTGTCCTTGTAATTCTCGAGTCTTTCGAAATCAATCTTACTTAAGTCGAGCGAAACTGTGAGAGCTACAAAATTTTCATGTTCTGTTATTGTTTCAACAACACCTTTTGTTCTTATTTGTCTTGTAGGTCTTCTCATCAAAGTTCATAAAAAATTCGGGTCCATTTATCCGTCGTTCGAATCCCATATGTTCTTGTAAATTTGTGTATGTTCTTGTAGCTTCGTCCGCAACATTGAATTTCGAAGGGATCCAATACCAGTTAGTAGAGTAGAGTTAGTCTTTTCTTGAATTTTACCAACTCTGTGGGACTCAAACTGTCCAAGTCGACTTCCACCTCCTTTTATCCATTGTAATACTGTCGTGGAATCTGTCCAGAAGTATATTTTCTCAAAATTCAGTTCCATATCATTAAAAATATAATTGGCCAATCTACTTCCAGTAACAGATGCTAAAAGTTCCAATTTCGGTATAGTAATAGTTTTCGTTGGAGCAACTCTTGCTTTCGCCATTATCAAAGAAACATTGACATTTTCGTGGGAAATAATCCGTAGGCAAATGCTCTTTTACTCGCGTCACAAAATATATGTAGCTCTATTTTATCTGCCCGTAGAATTGATAGAGAATACCATCTAAGGAAACGTATTTCCTCAAGGGTATCTCTTAAATCATACAACCAAGATTTCCAAGTTTCTCGAATTTCCCCATAAACATGATCGTCCCATTCTATACCTGACTTCCATATGTCTTGCATAAGTATCCTACCTCGAATTGTAAAATTTACTATAAGTCCTAAGGGATCAAAAACGGACATTACAGTTTTCAAAATGTTTCTCTTAGTTGGTACTTCATGTTCGTCTACTGGTAATCTCAATTTGAACTGGAAAGTATATTCTTTTGCATCCCACTAAAGCCCAAGAATTCTCTGGAGGGACGATTGGCTAACAAAATTCAAATTTTTCTTAATATCATCGTTTTTGTTCGAATTTCTAATCATTTCTTCCTAATTCGAAATCCAATTAACTAATTCAAATCCGCCCATTTTTTGTACCCTACTGACTTGTAATATTGTAGATATGGCTTCTTCTTCAGTATTTACAATCTAAGTAATCATCCACATAATGTTCTTTGATTATAGCATCTAAAATTGGTTTCGAATCTATTGATAGCTTTGCATTCATATTTTTCACGAACTGTGCACAAGTCGGTGAACAGTTCACTCCAAATGTCATGACTTCCATTTCGTAAATTTCAACATTTTTTTTTTGTTTTCCATCTCCCCATAAGAATCGCTGAGCACATCTGTCTTCGGGTCGAACTTTGACTTGGTGAAACATTTCTTTCACGTCACTACAAAATGCTATTTTCCGCAGTCGAAAATTCAAAAGTATCGTGATTAGTGATGCTAACAAATCAGGTCCTGGAATCAAATTATCATTTAAACTTACCCCATGATTTTTGGCAGCGGCGTCAAAAACTATGCGAAGCTTTTTTGGTTTATTAGGGTTGAAAACGGCAAAATAAGGGAGGTACCAACATCGATTGCCCTCTTGGAGTCCTTCTTCAACAGATAATTTTCTTGCATAGCCTTTATCCAAATATTCCTGAATTTTCCTGCAATATTGGTGACTGTATACTTCGTCTTTTTTCATCTTTTTTTTCACACATTGTAGACGTCTCAAAGCATTCATTTTACTTTCTGGTAATATGATATCCTCTGTTTTCCACAATAAACCAATTTCATACCTGTCGTCTACTCGTCTCACAGTATTTTCCACCAATTCGATTGCTCGATTTTCCATATGATTCGATCTTATTTGATTTACTGGAACTCCAAAGGATTCTAGAGTGAATGTTTCTTTTACTAAGTGGTGCAAGTTATTATCCGAGTAATCTCGTTCACAAATATGAAACGAATAGTCGCGTTGGATTCCAGTTTTGTCAACTTTTCCATGAAGAACCCAACCAAGACACGTTTTCGTTGCCATGGGTAGATTTTCGGGACCTTCACATATTTTTCGAGGTACTGTTAGCCGTATATTATCCTGTCCGATCAATATTAGGGGTCTCCCGTGAATTTCAGATGAAGGGAGTCCTTTCAAATGTATATATTGCATCCAATCTTCGGAAGAAATATGTTGAATAGGCAATGATAGATTCCTAACTGATTTTACATTACTCATGTTGAATATTTTTGAATCAACACCTATTCCAGAAATCTTAATATCGAATTGAATCGAATTCTCGCAACGATAAACCAAGTCATTTTCCATTGATTGCACAAAACCTTTAATTCCAAAAATATCAACAACACTTTGATCGACTAATGTCACCGTTGATGCTTCATCGAAAAGTGCTACACATTCTAGGATTTTGTTGTCATTATATAGTTTAACTCTGACCATTCTGAGTAAAACATTTTTATTACTATTCCTAGTTGCGAGAACACTTTCCATATTATTTTCATTCTCATTTATCTGACTTGATTCTGGCACAGTTCCGAAATTTTCTTTATGTAAAATTATATGATGTGGTCGTTGGCATCCTTGAATTCCGCAGCTTTTCTTTAATTTACACTTGAAAGTTTGATGATTCGGTCTGAGGCACGTGAAACAAAGTTTATTTTTGTCACAGTATCCCAACGCGTATCAACGTCATCTTTTTTCATTTTGGGACGCATGTATGTTTTATGATCTTTTAATCTACAATAGAAACATTCAGTCCTTGTAGCCACTTGTTTCTTGTGAAAATCTATGATTTTTTTAATATTTCCTATTTTGAACAAAAAACGTTTTCGATTTTATATTTGTACTAACGAAACAAGCTGCCCTCGCCTTTTTTGATATCCAGTTTGCGAAATCCTCCAAATTAACCTTGCCCTTCTTATTTTCAACTGTTTCTCCCCATTGCAATTTTAAATTATCTGGTAATTTAAAAACAGAATCTTTCAAAATTTGTGGGTTTTCTAAATGACCTCTACAATCTAATGACTTGCTAGTGGCAACAAGGCTTCGTATGTGAGTGGAAAAAGTAATCGAATGTTCCATATTACCTTTTCTGAATTGTGCATTGATCTCACTTTGAAAATGAGAGGCTCAATGATTTGGTCAGGACTTCCAAATCTCATTTCAAGTGTTTTCAAAGCTAACTCTATATTTCCAGGAGAAAGTAACATACCTGAAGCCGCAAATTTTGCGTCACCTCTCAGGCACTTTTGTAGCTTTACCATTTTTTCTTCCTGCGTATATCCACACATAGTAGAAATCCGTCGAAATTGTGAAATGAAGATCGGTCAATCGGATGAATCTCCGCCAAATATGGGAAAATCTCTCTCTACTGTTTGTCTCGCCATAAATGGGTCCCGATTTGATTTTGAAGGAAACTGCTCTGATGGTATCGCCGAGGCTCTTGCGTAACAGTTGAATATCGACACACATCCGATTTTTCCTCAGGAAAATTAGAGTTAGTTTCATAAATATGTTGTCTACAAGAATTCGGAAGATTTTTCTGAGTTTGACTTACCCATTCTGAAACAGGAGACGACAAGGGGTTTTCACATGGGTTCACTATTCTTACGTTTGCTTCCTCTATATCATATGTAGACCTCACCGATCCATTTTCTTCAATGTCACATAACTCTGCTTCGCGAACATCACGTTCCAATTCTAGTAATGCCATTTCATTTGCTAATTCTTTCTGTCTCATCTCAATTTTCTGTCTTGCCTTTTCTGTCTCTAAAGCTAAGAGTTTCCTTTGTGTTTCGACATTTGAATGTCTTGATCCGTTGGAAATAGCATCAATTCTATCCATGGAATTTTCCTTCTGACTTACGGGTGCTATTCTTTCTAGTTGACTAGGTGGACAAAAGATATCTGCTATTTCAATTTCTTCGCGACCCATTCTATTCCTATGAACTTTTTGCGTCCGTATGTCGGTTTCAGATTGAATCCTAGCACCAGTTCCGAAATTATCTGGCCAGATGTAGTTAGAATCCATTCTTCTATTCAAGCCAGCATTCTGTTTTGTCAAAATTCTTCGGCCGTCCATTCGATCAGTTTTTTTTTTTTTTCAAATCTAAAGGTCCCTGGTTTCGGCACCAATGTATCGTCGTCAAATAACTTATCGTCTAAAATAAAATGAAATAAAGTAAAATAAATAAATTCGGCAATAATACATAATGGTGGATATTGGTTAAAAAAAAACAAAATGAGTTGTTGATGTGGGGAGAAATAATGACGAACTGAAAATTATTCTGTTTATGATATACATTCATTTGAAATAACAATAGCAGTAATATAATTACTAATTGAATCGATTTTGACCTTGTCCAACTCAGTCCCAACTCCAAGCAAAGTTGTTTCATTCAATAAGTTTTCTGACCTCTGTTCTAAGTAGATGAAGTACATATGTTTCAAATACGTTTTCAAGAAGTCTACTGAGTTTATGGTTTTCAAGTACTTTTTGTATATATCAATGTACTAAAATTGGAGATAAATATAGATAGTATTTCGTCCTACTGTTTTGTTGGTGATGGTATTTTCAGTTTGTCGGATAATTGTGTTCAACTAGTTCAAGTATTGTCCTATTATTGTATAGATATACTATTATATTAAATTCTATTCTATCAAATATATATATATTCGTGACTGTGCTTCAATTAGTATTATCGAATTCTTCTTTTTTTTCTCATTAGTATTTTAATATGTTGATTATGTGATTGTGTTATTCACTAGCGTGATACATTTTTTATATATTTTATTTGTTTGTTCCATTGCTCTCCACTATTTCATCACTATTTTATTTTATCACTATTTTATCAATATTTTATAAATTTACTATATATTACAAATAACTAATTTATCAATATTTTATAAATTTACTGTATATTACAAATAACTAATTACTTATTTTAAAATTCATTGCATAATAACCTTAGTGATCCACGCGCAGGTTAGCCTTTGTGGATCTTCTCTGTGTTTATTTACTTGCATTCTTCATTAATGAATTGAAAGTGTATGTATCGATTCTTTGGTAAATAAATATTATTATTATTATATAGATCTGTCTTATGTCCATAATTCGTGTCTCTATAAATAATTCATCTGACGGGTAAGTATATTTTTTGAAAGACATTATTTTCAGTACTTTTTTTTGTAAAACGTCTAGTTGTTTCAGATGACTGTAGGTTACTCCACCCCAGCTCAGGATACCATATTGTAGTCGTGATTGTACTAATGAGTAATAAATTGTTCGCAGGTGGGTGAGATTCATAATGGTACGAAGAAATTTGAATTTTTGCAATAAACATCTGATAATTTTGCATATGCTGGAGACTTGATGATCCCATCTTAGGTAAGAATCAATTATAACACCAAGGTATTTAATTTTATTTGTTTTAGTAATTTCGATTGCGCAGTTTTGGTTAGATATCAGATATCAGTAGCTTTTCTACACCCGTACTATAATAATACACTTATATGCCCATAATCCGTTTCATAATGAGATCCATTATGATACAGATTTTTCATAACGATACAGATTTTTAATCAATAGAAACCCATAATTTTTCAATCACGGATGCTGTGCATTTGACGTTTGTCCTAGATTTCTATCTAATTGTTTTATTTGTTAAAATTAGTAGGTATTAAATTTTCGTAGAATATAGCTGAACTTCGATAATTAAATTATCAAAAAGTCGTGCTTATAAGTATAACTTACCCAATTAGTTGACAAGATTCAGAAATGTTGTTTTCCACAGCTTATAAGTTGAAAAATTATTCGAACTGCAAGAAAACTCATGAATTAGTTGTAGATTCTTTAATTTATACAATTTGTTACTGCACCGAAATACAAAAATGATTTGTCATTTTTGTCCTTAATGTATGTTCTAGAGAGACAGGTAGGTGGCCCATAGGGGTTCCATTTGAAAAAAATAATTTTGATCAAAATGTGATGTGACTGAATTGATTAACCAGTAAGTGACACAAAAAATAATTTTTCAGAAAAAATTAAGTTTTTCTGTTATTTGCGACTCATTGTGAATAGCTTCGACCAAATCTCATTTATCCACGAGGTAAAATAAAAAACCATTTTATTCAATTTTTCAAAAAAATCACATTTGAATGAGGTTTGGACTTTTTTCCTTAATTAAAAAGGGTTTTTAAAAAAAATTAAAAATTAGCTTCGACCAAATCTAATTTATCCACGAGGTAAACAGGGTGTTCCATTTGAAAAAACAAAGTTACTGGCATTTCCAGAAAAACCAGAAGTCCGCCATATTGGATTGTGATGTGATCGAATCCGAAATGGTTGCTTATATAACAGTACCAGATTTCAGAAAAATCCGTTCACGAATGCAGAAGTTACAGGGGTGGCCCGATATCCTGTGTCACCCGGTATTTCTGGAGAAACTGAACAATAGATAATTAATAAAATTAAAAAACAAATTACAATTACAACAAACCTTCTGTCCTTCTGAACATTTGAGAATTTCCTGTTAGCACAATAGAGTATGGCAAATATTTCAGTGGAAAGTCTTCTAGTTCATTGAATTCACACCAATTCACGTGTTGACAAATTGATTGAACCTAAGTTAGTGAAAGACAATATAATGTTTACCTTTCAATATAATTTCAAGCAATTTCAGCCTCAACTCCAATAAATCACGTTCAATTTCTAGATTGGTTTTTGGTTTATATATATTCTCGGGAATAATGCGAAACTGGCAAATATATAATCTCACTTTTTTATGAATAGCAGCGGAGAAACTGTTTTGAAAAACAATTTTATGGATTGTTTTGTCGAAATAGAAAACAACAAACATTTTTGTTTCTCTGTGTGGAAAACACGGAAAAATTACTTACTTTTATTTTTAACAAATGTGATCATATTGTCAGTCACCTAGCATCTCGCGATTGATTACATGCAGCGACTCTATACACGGCTGGCTCACCTAAAATCTTTCGTACCGCCTATGTTTCAGTCTCTGTAGTTTAATTTGTCTGTGGTTGATACGTAGCTTAGGGAATCAGTAGACGCTTGCATTATTATACTGTATATTAGCTGAACACGTTTCAATATTTATTAGTTACTAGTTAACAATTTCTATCATAAGACAAGTGAAAGGGGAAAAAAGACTACAGAAAGAGTGTGAGCCTTTAGAGAAAAAAAAGCAACAAAAACGAAAGAAAGAGAGAGTTTGAAGTCAGGCGGAAGGCGTATAAAGGAACACTTATCAGTATAGAACTCTTGTCTATGGGAACACTGTGGACAATATAACCTCCAAACGACCCAAAATTAGGCAATCCATACCACGTGACCCAATATGGCGGTTGTTGGCACACAAACTGATAATCGCCATAAGAACATCATTGTCAGTGTGCACCTTTGGCTTGTAAAGGTGTATTTTTGGTTATTTTCGGAGCTTTTGTTTTGTTAATTAATAATATTCAGATGGAGAGTGATTACCTGAAGACACTATTGTTAAAAAGTAGAGGCTTTGGTGAACAAAAAATTAATTTTTGATCCTTTTTACACTAATTATTCAATTTTGGTGCTTTTGAATATATTATTTCGTATTTGCTTTCTACTCAGCTTTCCCAAATGCAGATGAAGCCCTATACAAGTTTAGAATCCATACATATTTTGAATCTGGCTTCGTTGTGAAGGTGAGAACAAAAATCAGAATCATCCATATATTTTAGTTAGTCTAGTATGTTTTTTCCTAGGCAGCAGGTTTTTTCTAATGGGTACACGTACAGTTACAAATCTTGAGTCATCGAAGTGAATTATTATAAATTAGGAATAATAATACATAAGAAGCAATTTATAACTTCTGATCTGATCTATTATGTTTATTACCACATTTGTTTATTATAAGAGACATTGATTTGATATTTAAGAATATTACTTCTCAACTTTCATAATAGTTCTTTCTAATCAACACAACTTTTTTTCAGGTCAAGTATTCACAAAAGGCAAATTAAAAACCTTCAGATGTTTGGTTTATAATTTAAAAGGATGAAAGCATTTGTAATGCTCACTGTACTTGTATGGCCGGAAACAGTAAAATAGGTGGTCATATTGGTGCTATATTAGAGGCAATGTCACGCACAGATTTGGAAGCTGTGTGGCTAATGCGATCCAGTCAAGAAATTTATTGGACAACTTGCTTCTTGCTCAGTTGTTTAAAAAAATAAAATGTTTCAAATGAATACATATATAAATAAATGTTTGTTTATTCGTTGTTTTACTGATTCAGTTGATTACTCTTAATTTAATACCAATTATAAAAAAATGACACAATATTGATATTTATATATAGTACAATTTCGATAAATATCACGATATATCCAATTTTTACTGTTAATAAATTACAATACCCTTTGAAGGTTGTAGACGATGTGGTAACTTGATTACTCTCGTTTCGGAAGACCATCGTCTTAATGTTCTTGAAAAGGTTTTCACGATGTTTCGAATGTTTGTATCTGAAATCGTCTGAATACAGTATTCACATTCGAAACATTGTGAAAACCTTTTCAAATACATTAAGACAATGGACGTCCGAAACGAGAGAAACACCCTTCACACCCTTCACAAGTCTTGGTCAAGGCTTTCGATAATTGCCTGAAATATCTAAAAAGGAAAGGTTGAGATTGAAAGACATATTTCTAAATATTTTTATTTATTGAGTCACCAGAATCCTAAAGAAAATTTGTATTTCAGTAATTCAATAACAATACCTATAAGAATGTTTTTTGAGGAGGTAGGTACATATATATGAGCATTCATTTGGAGTTTTCTCCACTTTTGATGTGGAAAATATATCAATTATATATATATATATATATATATATGAGCTTTATTTGAAATGGGACTTCCTAATGTACAATAGTTCAGAGATATACAAGTAGGCAAAATCATACAAGTAATCATCGGAACAAACCAAATCACAAAAGTCTGAAGTTATACCTAGGTATCCATGACCGAATGAAGGATATTATCACGAATGTATGCTGCAGCCTCTCTGATACTTGATTTTCGAATCCGTGAGATCTTCTCGGTTGATTGCAGCTAACGATAGAGCTCTTCTCCTCCTCGATAAGTCATTTCAACTGGCCAAACACTTATGATTTGAAACTGTAGACACCGAGTGAAACCCGATTCTATCCCTGTCGTGACGGGACCCACAGTTAACTACAATGCAAATAAGTGGCATTTTTCTTCAGTTGAAGCACGAATTATAATCCAAAATTGAAAAAACCACTCAAATTCGCACAGAAAATTACAAAATAAACACTTTTACCACTATGGTCGCTTATGACGAATTACAATGTGTGCCAACAGCCGCCATATTGCTTTGGTTTCGACACGTCGATGGATTGCTTTATACTGGATGCATCTATAGCGTCGTTAGGTGAAGACACAGTGAGTGGTATGGAGGATTTGAATGCCACTGACTGAGTGAAATAATAAAATCGTCAACAAATGCTAGAACTTAGGAAGTTTCCCTTCTAACGCGCGAGAGTCTTACGCGTGTTTTTTTTTGTTATATATAAAAGTGAATTAGGGAATATTCCCGTCATTATGAAAGTAATAAAATGATGAATAAATAACCTTTTGAAAGACAGGCTTTCATTCAAATGCACTAGAAGGTAAAAAATAATTGCTTTGGATGTGTGACGTAGGTTATCCCGTGAGTTATAGATCCAAAAGCTTGTCCCGCAAAGATTTCAGTTCAAATACAAAAGCGACAAGCTTTTGAATCTATAACTCACGGAATAACCTACGTCACTCATCCAAAGCAATTATATTTAACTTTTTAGTGCATTTGAATAACAGCTTGTCTTTAAAAAGGTTTTATATTAATTATATTATTTTGAGCTTTTCAGTACTTGATCTTAATCTATGCAATTTCGTTAAAGCATCGTTATTTTGACGCCTTTTTCCTGAGTTTTCCTAAGCTATCTAGTCCTTCAATGAGGAGACCATCTAAAGATGAACTAATCCACCATCTTAGAGTTGCCATCTTCAGTTCATGAATTTCAACTAAAAATCAATAATTTTCGACTTTATTCATACTCTCCGACCCCGAAAACCCCCACATACCAATTTCGAATAGAATCGGACCATAAACACAGAGATCATGGCCATGTTGGGCCGCCATTTTGATTTTATGAATTTTGAAGAAAAATTCATAAGTTTCGACCTTGAAAACCACCACAGACCAATTTAGAGTCGAATCGGACCATAAACCTAAATCTCGTCCGCTATCTTGGAACGCCATTTTGTTTTTTCGCTAACAAAAATTCCATGAGCTGCCATTTCAGTTTCATAAATTTTTACAAAAAAACCCCACATACAAATTTTGAATAGAATCGGACCATAATCACAAAACTCCTCCGCCATTTTGAAGCCGCCATTTTGAATTTATGAATTTTGACAAAAAATTCATAATCTCCGGTCCCGGAAACCCACACATACCAATTTTGAATCTGTCATCTTGAAGCCGCCATTTTGTTTTTTCTCTAATAAAAATTTAATAATGCATTGGCACCAGAATTATGAACACTAAATTTTGAACCGGAAAGAATGACATACGAACGAAGCAAGTTAAATAAAAGCTTGTTAAAAGAGAACGTTTGATGAAATATATAAAAGGAAAATGTTAACAATGATGCAAATAATGGAAAAAAATACAAATGTTAATATTTGATATATCTCTCTGTCTCACACATTGATTCGATTAGACCAATAGATAATGAAAACTACTCTAATTTGCTGAATCAATCAGCAGCATTATAATTTTCCCATATCTTATGACTCAGCACAAGCCGGTCGGAGCCCTGGCTCCACTATCTACCGCATCACCAAGCCTTTCTCCTAAATAATGGTGTTGCGCCGCGGAATTATTCTCCAATATCGGTGTAAATTTCAAGAAAATGGGTGTAATTAATTTGATGAGATGTAACGAGAAGCACGACCTAGCTACGTCCATCGCAACATAAATAGGTGCCTGCATATTGTACGTGATCTTACACCGATAACGTCAAATTGATACCATGATGATCCAATTATCCATCATCTATAACCTCCATGCGATGTTGCTTCGCAAATGCCTTTCATTAAAGCTCGCCAGCATCTCATCAACTCTGAATGGTTACGGTTTTATGACCTTTTTTAGGTGCTTCGGTTGTGGTATATGCCTCGTTAAGGTAACAAGGGTCAATTATTCTTTCCACCTCCTCACCGAAACGGTTTTTCGAAAGTACTTACAGAAAATTGCGATTCACTCTGTTAGACATTAAGCGGGTAGCATATTTCAAAAGTGTACAAATAATGCACAATGAATGATTCATAGTAATGCAAAAATACATTTAGATGCTTCGAAGCTACTTCAACTTGTAAAGCCTCTTCTACTGAAGTGAAATAAGTAAAATCGAAATCTTCATTTGAAATCTTAATATAAATACAATAATTGAATCGTATTATTGTAAACAAATTAAAATTGTAAAATGGATCAATAAGGATATGAGAAAGAATAAAAATGACCAATTTTTTAACGAAATTATAATCAGACATGAAGAAAACAGATATTATATACAGGGTGTCCTAGGGGTGCGTTCAAGCTCCATAATTTTTTTTCTATCCAAGCTATCGAGTTGATTTTTTCAAACGATAGGTCCGACAACAAGGCACATTCTAAAAATATTTATATTTATATACAGGATGTCTCAAAATAATTTGTAACCCATTTTTGGAGCACTTGCACATCCGATTGAGCTGAAATTTGGCAGGTGTTCATTATTCTGGTGACAATGCATTATGAAATTTTTTATAAAGAAAAAAGCAAAATGGCGGCTACATGATGGTGGACGAGTTTTGTGATTATGGTATGACTCGATTCAAAATTGGTATGTGGGGGTTTTCGGGGACGAAAATTGTGAATTTTTTGTCAAAATTAAAAAAATTGAGATGGCAGCTCCAAGATGGCGGACAAGTTTTGTGATTATGGTCCGATTCGATTCAAAATTGGTATGTGGGGGTTTTTACGGTCAGAGATTATGAATTCATATATTCAAAATAGTGGCTCCAAATTGGCGAAGGAGTTTCGTGATTATGGTCCAATTCTATTTAAAAATTTTATGTGGGGGTTTTCGGAGTAAGGGATTATAAATTTTTTGTCAAAATTTATGAAAATGAAATGGCGGCTAATGAAATTTTGTTAGAGAAAAAAACAAAATGGCGCTCCAAGATGGCTGACGAAATTTAGGTTTATGTCAAAATTCACAAATTTAAGATGGCGGAGGAGTTTTGTAATTATGGCCCGATTCGATTCAAAATTGGTAAGTCGGGGTTTTTGCGGTCGGAGATTATGAATTTAGTTGAAGGTTATTGAGTTTTCAGTTGAAATTAATAAATTGAAGATGGCAACTCCAAGATGGCTGATGAGTTAATCTTCAGATGGCCTCCTGATTGAAGGACTAGATAGCTCAGAACTTACAGGAAAAAGGCCTCATAATAATGATGCTTTAACAAAAATGAATAGATTAGAGTGTACTTGAGTATACTAAGATGCGCAAAATGAAATAATTAATAAAAAACCTTTTTAAAGACAAGCTCTTATTCAAATACACTAAAAAGCAAAAAATAATTGCTTTAGATGTGTGACGTAGGTTATTCCGTGAGTTAAAGATTCAAAAGCTTGTCGCTTTTGTATTCGAACTTAAAACTTTGCGCGACAAGCTTTTGAATCCAGAACTCACGTCACACATCCAAAGCATTTATTTTTTACTTTTTAGTGCATTTGAATAAAAGCTTGTCTTCAAAAAGGTTTTTTATTAAATGACAACTCTCCATTTTTTTACATTTTTGGATTCGCCACTAAATTGTCGATATAACACACCCATGTTTCTTAGTCTTATCTGTAATAGTTTTTGACTAATATGTCAAAATAGCGTTGTGCTCAGACCCACAGAAAAATTCATAACTTCAGACCCATTCAAGACAACTTAATCAACTTTTTTCAGTCGATTCCTCAGGCTTTAGCGCATGTCTTTAGGTTTTAGTGCATCTTTTGAGATGCAGGCGAACTCAGAGTCGATGAATGACAAATTACAAATGTCAATAACTCGACTTTTTCGAATACAAAATTTGACACATACGTGTACCTACCATAATTGTACTCGTCTAATTGTTAATATTGAATTAGTAAATATGGTCTTCTGTATTGGCTTAGCTTATAGATATCATTTATCAGCAAGAAGAAACTACCATCAAAAATATCCAGAAGCAAGAACTTCACGGGTGTCTTCGTTGCAAAAGTTGAGAGATCGGTTTGAACTCACTGGTAGTGTGTCTTAGACCAAGAAGGAAATTGGTCGGATCAATGAGGACTAGGCCGTATTTATAAAAAATAATATTTTAAAAAAACTAAAAAACACGCTTTTATAGAAAACCAGACTAAAAAAATAGAAAAAAAGAAAAAAAATTATTTTATTTAAAAAAAAGCGTGGGGTGCATGGTATCGCCTCGGCCAACAATTACCTGTGGTCTGAGACATTTCTTACTTTACTGCCCTAGGTGTGTAATGTACTATATAATTATTGATACCATGCACCCCACGTTTTTTTTTAAATAAAATAATTTTTTTTCTTATTTTCTATTTTTTAAGTCTGGTTTTCTATAAAAGCGTGTTTTTCAGTTTTTTTAAACTATTATTTATTTCCTACTTTTTAGTGTGGTTTATTTATAAAAGCGTGTTTTTTAGTTTTTTCTAACTATTATTTTAATTATTTTTTTGCAAATTAAAAAATGGAATAATCTTATCAAATTAGGTAATCATAATCTCCGACCCCAAAAACCTCCACATACCAATTTTGAATAGAATCAGACCATAATCACAAAAATCGGCCGCCATTTTAAAGCCGTCATCTTGAATTTTTCAATGTTTACAGAAGAATCATAATATTCGACCCCAAAAACCCCCACATACCAATTTTGAATAGAATCAGACCATAATCACAAAACTCGGCCGCCATTTTGGAGCCGCCATCTTAAATTTTTCAATTTTCATAAGAGAATCATAATATTCGACCCCAAAAACCCCCACATACCAATTTTGAATAGAATCAGACCATAATCACAAAACTCGTCCACCATTTTGGAGCCGCCATTTTGAATTTTTCAATTTTGACAAAAGAATCATAATTTCCGACCACGGAAACCCCTCCGATACCAATTTTGAAGCGAATCGGACCATAATCACAAAACTCGTACGCCATATTGGAGCCGCCATTTTGTTTTTTTTACACAAAAATTTATCAATGCATTGTCACCGGAATTATGTACACCTGCCAAATTTCACATCATTCGGACGTCTGGAAGTGGGTCAAAATCGTGCCCAAAGGAGTCGGTTACAAACAAACAAACAAACATACAAGTGAAGCTAATATAAAGCGTGTAATAAAAAGGAGGATTTGCTTTTACTTGCAGAAATCGAGGCATTTACTTCATATTCAATTCATAAAAAAAGGAAAAGATTTGGATTCTGAGCAAAAAGGTGTTGCACCAAAGGAAAAGGTTTCACGTTTTTGGAATTCATAAACTGACGCATTCGCTTCAAAACTGAAAGATTTGCTTCAGAAAAAATGCATCAGTTCAGAGAAACTTCTGCAAATATTTTACTTGTGTCGCCTATATGCATTTGTGAGTTGTGGAGTTCACGCGTGATTTTATTGAATTCGAATTTCCCATGGCGGATGTGGTGTAAGTAGTCCGGATTGTTCACGGGGTGAAGGAATATTTCCATCGGGGGCAAAGTAGGGTCATGGCCCCGCTGGACATGAAGAAAGCCTTCGATACGGTTTGGACCGAAGGGTTTGGCGCAAAAATGGTGAAGGCAAACATGCCTTTATACATGGTGAAAATCCTTGACTCATATCTCACTCAGAGGAGTTTTAGGGTGAGAATCGAAAATAATAAATCTAGAGTGTATCCGGTCGGAGCAACTGTCCCACAGGGCTCCTCCCTTCCGTCACATTTGTACACTCTATTTACGCACGACTTTCCTATGTCCGCCCAGGCGAATGTAGCCATATACGCAGATGACACTGCTGTATATGCGCATTCGTTTGCGAGCGAGGTGGCTGCGAGGAAAGTAGAGGTCCACCTCAATAGCAGAGTCGTTTCGTATCTAGAGAGGAACAAAATTACAATTAACGCTGAAGTCATAAATCTAACAAAACAACAACAGATACATAGAAAAATTAGAATCAAAGACACGAGTGTCGTTGAGTCGGAATCCGTGAGGGGTACAACTGGACAGACGACTCACTTCTCATAAACCTGGCAATTCAGAGAGCATCAGCCGCTTAAAGCGTATTTACCCTCTGATTGCCAGAAATTCGAACCTAGCTCTGGAAAATAAGATGCTTATCTATAAGTAAATAGTCAGACCAGCAATGCTGTACGCCTGTCCAGTGTTTTGCAGCCTGCCCAAATCAACTTTGTTGAAACTGAACAGGATGCAGAACAAGGTGCTTCATATCGTCACTAATAGTGACAGATACATCCAAATGGATGCACTACGAGAACTAACGATTACACCAAGCATACCTGATTTTATCAAACAATTGTCAAATACATTTTATAAATCTTCCTCCCTAAAAGTCCTGTGACCAGTTTTTTCATTTCGATTTTTTCTCGTAAATTATTTAACCATAATATTAACTAACCAAAACATTTTAAGGCATACAAATATCTGAGTATCTATTAATAAAATAATACGCGTGTAGATGTACAAAGAAAACGTGTAAATTATCCTACAATTATCAGCGGGAATGATTTGGCAATGCGGGCCTACCTGTTGACATCAGCAGGGATGCTCCCCACTGTTTTCGTTGTCGGATCCGTGCGGGGCATTTGGAGTCCGAGCAGGCATGTCCTCGCTATGGCAACATAGTGAGGTAGATGTTTTTTTTTTACTGGAAATGGACACAAATGGGTAGACATCGTGTGCGCACTGCGCACTGCGACCATTGGAAGGGGACGGGAATGAAGGAAGGAGATGATTGTGGACCCTCTTTTTGAAGATTCCAAACAGCTGTTGGTTATAGTTCTCTGAGAAAATTGGTTTCGGGATCTTGGTCCAATCCGAAGCAGGACTGTAAAAGAATGATTGTTGATGGAGAGAGGTCCTTGCTGGGTAAATCTTGACAGTAAATGGGTGAGACCGATCAGCGTGCCGAGTTATTTGGCCGAATGTGGCCAGTGGTGGTATAAGATATTTCATTCCTCTGAAGCATCTGCCGTGAAAATATTTGTAGAATAATGTCAGGTCTGCAACTCTTCTCCTATGTTACAGTGGGTGGAGGGTATCTATGAGGGTTCGATTGTTTATCAACCGAATGGCCCTTTTCTGTCTGAACTTTCTAGCTCTCCATAGAAAACCTAGCCTCTGGCTGGCATTTATAGCGTTGTTAGCAACATGGTCATGGCAAAACATGTTATTGGAAACCGTGACTCCCAAAATCGAGATGGATGGGCTTGATCAAGGGTATATCCGGACATTGTGATGAAATGATTTGAAGAGTTGACTTTCTTGG
Source organism: Gonioctena quinquepunctata (assembly GCA_018342105.1). NCBI lineage: Eukaryota > Metazoa > Arthropoda > Insecta > Coleoptera > Chrysomelidae > Gonioctena > Gonioctena quinquepunctata. Next base: position 15,325 of record JAFIRS010006145.1, on the reverse strand, counting down.
AAAACGTGGTGTATTATGTTTTTTGGGCGTTGAACTGAACAAGATTGTTGGTTCCCCATTCGACGATGACTTCAAGATCTTTATTAATGGAGTCACCTGCTCCTGCCTAAATCTGTTTGTGTCGTTCACTGAAAGTCGTCGATAAGATATAAAAGTCGAGACAAGTGTGCTATCGTCTGCGAAGCTGTGGATGGGGTTCGTAGTGATCCTCAAAAGGTCATTGATCTGTAAAAGAAACAGGGTGGGACACAGGATGGAAGCCTGTGGAACCTGAGGCATTGGTTGCCTTGCATGATGCTCATGAGCCACCGGCGCAGTTTGGTTGGAAGACCGTAGGCAGATAATTTGCTTAATAATGTCTGGTGCCAGATGCGGTCAAAGGCTTTAGATATATCGATGGCTAATGCACGGGATTCTCCAGATTTCTCGACAGTGCCTGTCCAAAGCTGAGTTACATATGCCGGTAAATCTCCAGTGGACCGAAGTTGACGGAATCAATATTGTCTGTCGTGAATTATCTCCATATATTTGATGAGTTCTATGTGGCTCGCTTTCTCCATAATTTTGGATATGGCAGAGAGTAGTGCAATAGGGCGATAATTCGCAGGGATGGCCTTCTTTCCCTTCTTTGGAATGGGTTTTTCCACATGGATGGAAATATCTCTTTGTTGTATGATAGCTTAAAGAATCTACAGAGAGCTGGGGTGAGCTCTTGAGCACAGTTCTTCAGGACAATGATCGAAATTGCATCGGGTCCTGTTGCCAGTGGCGCCCCTCTGCATACAAAACCTAAGTGTTCCGTGTTCATATACTATGCAGTTGCTTATACGGATTTGTTAATAGTACCAGGTAGACGTACCAAATATATCTGCGGGGCAAGCACAGTGGAGTCTGTCTCGCTTGACATAGCAATAATTCTGCTCATTCGAGTTAAAGTAGTCCACTACTCTGTCGCGCTCGATAACGCTACTGTGCTCGCCCTCTTGCCCTGCTGAGCTGAGGTGAAACGTTGTACAGGGAAGAAATAATAACAGTCAATAATTTTCTTTGACAACTTGTATTTACACTGTTTGCAAACAGTTAAAAAAAAAAGAACTGAGTACTTACCAACAATCAATTGTTTAATCAAATTCAATGAGAAATCTAGTTGGCTACCTTCCTAGCTTTTGCGCTTGCAAATTTTTTTATCAATTCGGAATAATATAACTTCTGGGCATTTTCTATGGACAAGATTCCAAGATCCGACAGTTTTTCCTAACACATAGTTAGAACGTAAGTAAGTTTTTATAAATTTTAATTCACTGAATCTTCGTTCCCCTTCAGCGACAGTCTCAGGTATAGTCAGCAAGATACGAACTGCTGTCCACACATTCGGAAAATATCCTGCCATTCATTATTTTCAATGAGTCGGAGAACTCTAATTGGCTCTGCTGATTGAAGATCTTTTAATAATGCGTTGAGGCTCATAAGTCCCTCAACCAATTCACAACCAGCAGGTCACATTTTACCTCACCTGTTAAACTGATATGCAAATCGGCACAGGCTTTTTCCAATATGGACCTTTTAGGAATTTTTTTCATGTTGTGTATAAAAATGACCACGTATCGTTGAATTTTGATAGTTGTTTAAATCGAGTGACCAATGCACTCTCAATGCTATCATCAATCATGGGGTCGAAGACGTTTACTTTAAACAATTCTTCACGATCAGTTGGTGGCTCATCTACAGCTTCGTAATCAAATGATCGTTTCTTTATCTCCTGCCCCCACCGCCTCTACTGCTATCAACACCCGCACAGTCCCGTTTGCGTGCCTAACGTGCGTGGGAGTAAGACGCCGCGATCCGACCTCTCGTTCCCAGTCATGGAAATTCACCGCTTGCCGCTGCCACCGCCGCGCGAAGGCGTGGCCGGGCCGTAAAATATCGTTGGCCGCCAGACACTAGAAAGTCTTTGATCCGGGAGGGGCATTGACAAGCTCATTGCATATTCTCGTGTAATGAGATTCTTTGTCGAGGTCAATCGTTATATTGCAAGTGTTACTCGCATGGATGAAGGCTTCTCGGTTAGCGGCTGTAAGGAGTTCGCCTCAAAGTCGATATGCTATATTTTTGGCCCGCACCGCACGGTTGCATTCTTGGTTGAACCAGGGCTTGGGGTGGAGATCCGTCTTGTACCATGGGGGATGTAAGAGTCCGTGCCCAGTCTGATGATTTCAGTGACAGATTCTGCACAAGTAGAAGGGTCTTGGGAGCGGAAATGATAGGTAAAAGTTCTTCAGTTCATCCCATTTTGCTGATCTATAATGCCAGACAATAGAGGTTCCAGACCCGATTTTGGGCAGGATTGTTTGTTGGGACGTGGCTGAGATGAGTTAATGATCGGATTTCCTGAGTAGGGAGGATATAGAGAGTTGGTATGGGCGGGATGTGTCGTGAGAAAGAGATCAAGAATGTTGGCTTGGTGGTTGGGGTTGTCTGGTATGCGGGTAGATTCTTCTACTAGCTGGGACACGTTGTGGCTCATCGCAAAGTTCTCGGCTTCCAGTCCGGCGTTGTCGGTGCGGTTAGATCTCAACCAGTTCGCGTTGTGGACGTTGAAATCACCCTAAAATATAACTTCATACTTAGGATGATTAGTTTGAGAGAGATGTTGGAAGAGGTTGACGTAATGAGGGTTGGTAGGGGTAAGGTAGAGGCAGCAGAGAAATTTTGTTGACTTTTCAAGAGTTAGCTTGAACCACATAACCTGTAGACCATCCTGTCTACAGCAGGAAAGATCGCTGCGAGTGACCGGCTTGGATTTGAATCTCGTTTTAAGTTCGAAACCAGTACACTGGAGGTGGGTGTTGTTGGAGTAGTGTTTGATTTGTGTCTCTGTTAGGGCCAGCAAATGAAGCCTGTTAATTCGCAGGTGGTAGTGTATTGAATTGATGTTGGAGTTGAGGCCACGGATATTGCAGCAATCTGTTCTGAAGTTGCTTTTGAGGGAATTATCAGCAACCGCAGTTGAACATTTATTTCCATTGGACTTTTCATGATTTTGAAGTGTTGGTTAGAAGAGGAAGAAGAAAAGGAGAGAAAGAGAAAAAAGGAGGTAGTAGATATATGGGCTAGCTTCAAGAGAAATTTCTGCACCCAGGACGGTCAGTTAACCTCGATGGACTGTAGCCTTGGTAATGCCCCCCCGAATACACGGGCTCGGATCCCCTCCAGTCACGAACTGACAGAGTTCTTCCACCATCTCCCAGAACCCCACCAAATTTTACATATCCCCGCCGTATCTACTGCGCGAAGATATTGTGTATATAGGTATATATTTTGGGTATTGTATTGTGAAATCTGACGAAATGTACATAATAGGCAATAAATCCATTTTGATTTTGATTTTCGATGTGGTGCACGAAAATTGTACAAAGACAGACGTACTGCACGTAAGTGTGACTTTCGAACCCTCTTTCGGTTTGACGAAATAAACGTGCGGTGGTTAGCCTACTACTTCATTGGCGAGAATCTGGAAACCAGGGGATGTGCGCATCCGCCAGTACAAAAAATGGGAGTGTTCTCACGGTACATGGCAGATCCGGGCTTCCAGAGCGGTATCATATAAAAAATAAAAATTTGAAAAGTACCTAAAGCCTACCTCTACATTATATGTTTAATTTTTCATGCTAGCATGTATTTCTCCTCTGATAATCATCAAATCAGCATCAAATTGCATTGTTTTGCAATGGTTGGATTCCAATGCATTTTATCTTTTTTTTATGATTTTATTGCCTGTCCAGGAATTCGTTGATTCTAGGAAGCTTCAAAACGTATTTTGAAGTCATTATTCTAAGCTAGAATTCTGAAAATAAAACGAAATATTTAACAAAAGATACAGAATAATAATCAAAACAAAACAATGACATAACCTCAACTCTTTTAAATAAGCCGTAAATAAGTTATAATCCTTACCTCTCTACAAAATATGATGGGAATTCCTAAATTTGGTTTAAACAAAATATTAGTATATCCACCCTCATTTATAACACAATCACGAGTAAACTGAAAAATAAAAATTCCTTATTGGCATTTAACATGCATTTGCATTTTCGATGGAAAGGTTCGTAAACTCCTTCCTTTTGTGGCGTCAGACTTTGGTAGTCCATTAAACAGAACAGAAATGCCACACATATTTCCTCGCCGTGCATGCATTTTTAACTACCATCCGTATGGTAGTGTAAGGAAGTTGTGCCAAAATCACAGCAAGCGATCAATGACACGATTGTCAAATATTACTGTTAATTTTTCATGAAGTAAGGATTTTCAAAGAATATTTCGAAGAAAACGTGAGCTATCACTACAAAATTTTTAATAATCTATAGTCTATTACGTCTCCTGAAACGTCTTTAGGATATTAATTATATGTTTTCTGAATTATCAAATTTCAGTCCGCTGAAGTGTTTGTCATGACGACTTTAGTACAAATCCGTTGAAGTAGCATTTGGAAATGGTCCATCGTAGGAGGAGGATACATTCATGATTATTTGGACCCAAAAAATAATATTGTTAATAAAATTTGGAAAATAGCCTCCAATATATAATTCTTCTAATGAAACAAATGAAGTTCAAACAAACAGAATGAAGCGTCCTGTGGAAGATTAGAAAATTCAACTAATCCTACTGTTACAATTCATAATAATCATATTTGTGTACCAAAGTCGTAGAGTTGATATTTTTTGGCCGTATCAGAAATTTGTGGCCGAGGAGCAGCCGAGGCCAAGCAAATTGCAGGTGAGGCTAAAATGCACACATTTTTTTTAGGCGAGTGTCTCATCAAGTAGGTAACAAATTTTTTTTTACATTTTTGTTCTTGAAAAGAGTCGAAAATGCAAGAGTAGTTTCAAATCTTTATAAACCAAATAAAAATGTATTATTAAGTAACAAAGATGGGTACAGAATTACAGTAAGTTGATAAACAGAACTTGTGCTAATAAATTTTTTTTTACAAATTCAGGCTCTATTTGTTATTAATTTTTATGTTGAATGTGAATTTATTACATTTTGAAAATGTAATACCACTTTTAGAAATGAAATTATCGATAGTCATTTCTTTTTCTTTATTTTCAGTAATAATGGTCTTTTCTGGAAAGCTGTTTACTAAAGTACCATCTAATTGGAATAATTTGGACAAGAGAACGCAAAACTGAAGTACCTTCCCTTCCTGCAAAAATTCTACTTGTTTTTTTTTTTCTGGAATCTTCAATGTAGCCTTCCGCTACAGAGTTAGACTTCCAACCTCCGTGGCTTTCTAACATTAAAATATCAGCCCATTTCAATCAAAAGAATTCTTAAAGAATGACCTCTACACCTATTAGCATTTGGTAATTGTAGATACTGTGCACACTGGTATTTTTTCAAAAGTATGAAGACCAAAAACTTGTGATGAACATTTTCCATGACGATAATTGATAAAAAACGTACATTGAAAGGTCGTAAATTCAAGTATTTTTGAATGAGCTGTAGGGCACTAATATTTATATATATAATATATATATATATATATATATATATATATATATATATATATATATATATATATATATTATTATTATTATATATATTTCTTTCTTTACTTATATTTTCAACTAGCTGACCCGACCGACGTCCTGTCCAAATTTCTATATTCCTCAAAATTTATTTCCTGAAAACTCTCGTCCGCGTATAATTTATTGTTTCCCATGTATTTTTGTGTTGTTCCATCTAGGTTATGCCTTTGACTCTGTCGTCTTCTCGTGTTCCCTTTAACCCGTTAACCGTGTTTGCGCCACTAAGTATCCACGTCTGGCAAAAAGAGAGAGAGAGGATGACTTTTGTCATTGGTGACAGAACACTGACAGAGGTGTTACATATTTTTCGTTCGTTTATCCATTCAATTTATATTGTTCATTTTTCAATTAAATAAAACTATTATAATCAGAAAGCAGTCTTAAACATGGTCCTTCGAGCCGGATGAGCAATCAGTAGAAATAAACGACGAAAAATTAACCACGAGCTGCAACAATAAAGGCGAAACAGTGCAGCGGCCAAGCAATCAAGCGGACCAGACAATTCAGTGGAGCCGACTATAGAATATGAACACAACTGGTGAGCCTTTCCTAATCCCAATCCATTCTTTTCCTAAGCGATTTAAATTGTACTTTTTGCGAGATTTTAGGCATATTCAATAGAAAATGGCTGAACTCAAACAATTAATCAAAAGACGGGCTACTGTTAAGTCAGGATTGACAGTTTTCATAAATTGCTTGAAAAGCATTTCTGACAAGCCCAAAGTCAGTCAACTAGATCTTACTAATTTGAGTAAGAGGTTAGCGATTGTCGAAAATTATTCAACTAACTTTAATGATTATCAAGCTGAAATTGAATTACTGTGTGATGATTCTAAGGCTGATGAGCAATTTATGGAAAGGGAGCAATTTGAAAGTTCAATTTTGAGGCCGTTTCACGCGCAGAAAATATGCTACAAAATCAGGGTGATAAAAATGATGAAATTCTATCGATTCATTCGTGTCCACATTCAGTACATTTGAATGATTTATCAAGTCATGGTATAAAACTTCCTGACATTCATTTGCCAAAATTTAGTGGAAAATTCGTAGATTGGTTGGAATTTAGGGACATCTATAAAAGTTTGATCCACGACAATAAAAGACTAAACAATATACAGAAATTTCACTATTTGCGTGGTGCACTTGAGGGAACTGCAGCTGCTTCAATATCTAAAATAACATATACAGCTTACAATTATGAGGTAGCATGGACTACGATCACGAATAGGTTCGATATCAAAAAAAAGTTAATCTATGAGCACATTAAAGCAATTTTCTCTATAGAAACTATACAAAAACAAACATCCGAGAAAATTCAAGGATTAAAAGATCAATAAACATTTAGGTTCCATCGAACAACTAGGACAGAATATTGGAAATTGGGATCCTTTGTTGATTTTTTGGTTAACAAATGAACTTGATTCAGTATCAAATTTAGAGTGGGAAAGAGAAACAGCCAAACAAAACGATTTGCCAACTATTGATGAATTTCTTTCGTTTTTGCAAAGACGTGCTAATTTTGTTGATACCCTTGAATCTAAAAATAATCACAAATAAATAAGCAGGAATCTAAAAGTTTTCCAATAAATAAACAATCAAGGCACACTAGTGCTAGATGTTTGGTTTCTGCAAATTATAGTTGTAGTTATTGCAGGAAGGATCATTCCATTTACAAATGTCCAGAATTCCTGAATTTGAGTATTACTCAAAAAAGGGAGTTCGTTAAAAAATCGAATCTATGCTATAATTGCTTAAGAGCTGGACACCCTACTAGGAGGTGTAAATTGGGACCTTGCAAGGAATGCAAGGCCTGGCATAATACTATCTTGCACGATAAATTCGAGACGCGGACGACCACGTCAACTACCAACGCGATCGCTGAGGCAAGCAATGAGACGAATACTTTGGCTACCTTGAGCAGTGCCGTAGTATTTCCAACATCCCAACAGGTTATTTTATCGACAGCGCACATACTCATTGCTGATAAATTCAATAATTACCATAGGGCAAGAGCTTTATTAGATTGTGGGTCTCAAACTTCGTTTATAACGGAGCATCTATGGGAACGATTGGGCATATTGAGGCACAAAAAACTAATTTAACAGTTTTGGGCATAACAAACGCCAATTCCAAGGTCAATAAACGGTGTAGTGTATCAATAAAGTCAATGCATACCAAGTTCAAGGTCAATTGCAATTGTTACATCCTAAAACATATCACGAATGTAATGCCTAATTTTCCATTTTGCACAAAGTCTTGGGCAATTCCCAATAATATAACTTTAGCAGACCCGCTATTATACAAGCTCGGTTCTATTGATTTGCTCATCGGAGCCGATATATTTTGGAACATTTTGGGATCAAATAAAATATCATTGGGTAAAAACATGCCGCTGTTATATGACACCTCATTAGGATGGGTTGTCTCGGGGCAATTAGGAATTGGGGAAGCAACAAATGTTTCCTGCCATTTGAATGTCAATCAAGAGTTACTTAGGACTATATCTAAATTTTGGGAAGTCGAGGAGCTTCCGGAAAGCAAAAAATTATCCGAAATTGAACAATTTTGTGAAACAAACTTTGCTAATACTACAACTAGAGACGCGGAAGGACGTTTTGTAGTTACTATGCCCTTGAAACAAAATTCGACAGATATAGGTGAATCTCGATTACAAGCTGAGAAACGTTTCTACACATTGGAACGCAAATTTCGAAAAGATGCTCAATTCCAAAAGCGCTATAAAGAGTTCATGGAAGAGTACCGGGATCTGTTTCACATGAACCTAAGTGATAACAAAAATGACACTTGCGAATACTTTATGCCTCATCCTGGGGTAATAAAGGAAGATAGTCTGACTACGAAGTTGAGGGTAGTTTTCGATGCTTCGGCTCCATCTAGCAACGGTATGTCACTAAACAACATTCAGGCTGTCGGTCCAGTCCTGCAAGACGATCTATTGTCGATAATTTTGAGGTTTCGAAAACATAATTATATCATTTCAGCTGACATCGCCAAGATGTACCGACAGGTACTGATCACACCAGCTCAGAGACATCTGCAAAAAATCTTCTGGCGTGATGATCCGAACGATGTGCTTGATATATATGCACTTAATACGGTTACATACGGACAGACATCGGCAAGCTACCTTGCTATACATTGCTTATTTGCTCTTGTAGAGGAAATACAAGAAAACAATTCAGAGATACCTGATACAATAAAATGCGATTTTTATGTTGACGATCTATTGACCGGTGCATCTACAATAGAGCAAGCTAATGTTATAGGCGAATCTATTTTGGATACGCTCAGCTCTGCAGGTTTCCATTTCAGAAAATGGAGTTCAAATAACCCCGATTGTCTTGAACATGTTATTTCTCACAAATCCAAATACGATATACTTGAATTTTCTAGCGATATTAAAATGAAAACTTCAGGTTTAACTTGGTCTTGTACAAATGATAAGCTTCTATATAACATTAACGTAAATACTGTCAAGTCTAAATATACTAAGCGTTCTGTTCTATCTATAATCGCAAATTTTTTTGATCCATTGGGTCTAGTGAGTCCCTGTACAATATTAGCAAAAAATTTTATGCAACATCTATGGACAGATAAAATCAGTTGGGATGAACCAATTTCATGCGCCACGCTAGAAACGTGGACAAAATTCGAAAGCGAACTTCCATTGTTGAACAATATTGAAATAAACAGGCAAGCAATTTGCAAAGACACCATGACAGTCCAATTACACGGTTTCGCTGATTCTTCATAAAAGGCCTACGGTGCTTGTATTTACTTAAGAAGTATAGATTTGCATGGTAAATGTCAAACTACCCTTTTATGTGCCAAGTCAAAGGTTGCACCAATAAGGACAGTCACAATACCTCGCTTGGAACTGTGTGCAGCTTTGCTATTAGCAAAACTATATAACAAGGTGAAGGCTTCTATGAAAATGGATTTTGAGTTATCTATGCTCTCGTCAGATTCCACTGTTGCTTTAGCATGGATAAGTACCACTTCTAGCCTATTGAAAACCTTTACAGGAAATAGGGTATCAGAAATTTAATGTCTAACAAAAGACGCTCAATGGAGATACACTCCCACATACGACAACCCTGCGGATATCATATCCAGAGGAATATATCCCAGTGAAATATTGGACTCAGTATTATGGTGGCATGGACCTTCATGGCTCCTTGAAGATTCATCATATTGGCCTAGAATTACAAATCAAATCGTTGATTTGCCCGACCTCAAATCTCATGTCCTCATCAATACTTCCGCTCCCAACTTAAGTTTTCCATTTGAGAGGTTCTCATTATTTTCTAGAATGCAGAGAACTACTGCCTATATTTTGAGATTCAAATACAATTGTTCGCATAGGCACGCGAAGAACTTCGGACCTCTCACTATATCAGAGTTGACCACGGCTTTGAACTATTTGATAAGAATCAGTCAACAAGATTCATTCCACATGGAAATTCAATTCTTACAGAGAAACCAAACTATTAAATCTAACAGCGCATTATTAGCACCCAACCCCTTTTTAGATTCCGACAATATTTTGAGAGTTGGAGGCAGATTAAAATATTCCCAATTTTCATTTGATAAAAAACATCCAATTTTGATTCACTCCAAACACCATTTCACTAAACTATTATTTATGCATGAGCACAAACGCCTTTTGCATGGCGGTCCTCAACTTCTTTTGGGATCAATAAGAGACGTCTATTGGCCTATATCAGGCAGAAATTTGGCTCGTAAAACGGTTAAGAATTGTATAACATGTTTTAAATTCACAGCAAAAATTATTCAGCCAATCAAGGCAGATTTGCCAGCGGGACGAGTTCGTCCCTCTAGCGCATTCACGATCGTAGGGGTCGACTATGCAGGTCCTTCATTATTAAAGATAGAAAGGGAAGGGGCTCCATTAAACAAGTGCTATATAAGTTTTTTGTATGCCTATCCACAAAAGCGGTGCATTTGGAACTAATTTCCACCATTAAATTTTTACTAGTTTTTAAAGGAGGTTCTTAAAAACTATCTGATAATGGCACCAATTTTGTCGGGGCACAACGCGAGATGAAAGAGTTTTTCGAAAAAAACTGCAATAAACTTGTCGACTTTGCCTCTTCTCAGACTATTGAGTGGAGCTTTATACCGCCCTACTCCCCCCATTTTGGCGGACTGTGGGAGGCTGCCGTTAAAAGTGTTAAGCATCATTTGAAAAGGGTTCTTTCCAATACTACTTCATTATTTGAGGAATTTGCCACTATTCTCTCGCAAATAGAAGCAATTCTAAATTCGCGTCCCCTTTGCCCTTTAAGCTCCGACCCAAATGATTTTGGACCCTTAACCCCGGCTCACCTTGTGATTGGAAAACCGCTGATCTCCGCATCAGACCAAGTTGTCAGTGACATCAGTATGAACCGTTTATCCATATTCCAGCTCCTTCAGCAAATGAGTCAGCATTTTTGGAATCGCTGGGAAATGGACTATATAGCTGAGTTGCAGCGACGAACCAAATGGAAGACAAACCAAGGTGTTTTGATCGAAGGTTCTCTAGTGTTGATAAAAGGAGAACATACTCTGCCTACACAGTGGATCCTTGGAAGAATATGCAAGCTTCATACGGGCCCAGACGGAGTATCCAGAGTCGCATCAATTAAGACACGTTCAGGAATTGTCAAAAGGGGGTTCCAGAAAATTTGCCCACTTCCCATTTCGGCTTGAAACTTGCTTCTTTCAACGCGGGGAGTATGTTTGCGCCACTAAGTATCCACGTCTAGCAAAAAGAGAGAGATGATGACTTTTGTCATTGGTGACAGAACACTGACAGAGGTGTTACATATTTTTCGTTCGTTTATCCATTCAATTCATATTGTTCATTTTTCAAATAAATTAAACTGTTATAATCAAAAAGCAGTCTCAAACAAACCGTTACCGAGTAATCCCTTTTTCCCGTTTACCCGTTATCCCATTTTCCAGTTATCCAGTTTTTTTGTTTTTCAGTTGTCCCGTTTTCCCATTATCCCGTTCTTTCGTTATTCCGTTTTTCTGTTATTCAGTTTCCATATTTTTTCGTTATGCCGTTATTCCGTTCGTTATTTCGTTTTCCCGAAAGAAATTAGCCAAATCGGTCCAGCTGTTATCAAGTTATGAGCTTAGCAACAAAAACACATCCATTTTTTAACCGACGAAACCAAAAAGGAGGAGGTTCTCTATTCGACGCGTATATTTTTTTTTATGTATGACCACGCATAACTTTTTACAGAAGAGTCCGATTTCGATGATTCATTTCTCATTGGATAGGGTGTACTTCGAAGTTGGTCCCATTTGAATTTAAACAAAAAAATCCATCCCTAAGGGTAGCAAAATGGAGAATATTGATCGTTCACCCTCTGAATTTTAGTCCGTCAACCGATTCTATCAGGCATAACTTTGTAGTGGGTTTTTCGATTTGGATGATTCTTTCTTCATTAGATAGGGTATACCTCATAGTTGATCATATTCGAATTGGAAATGAAATAATCCACCCCTATGGGTAGAAAAATAGGGGATGATTGATTTTTCACTTGTGAACATTGGCACACATATGTAGTTGACATTGACAGATCCTCCTACATCCATCACAATAATTACATTCTATGAAAGGATGGAATTATATACAAAGTAATAGAATCAACTAACCAGAACTTTCAAAAATAATTCATATTATATAACAATAAATAGTTAAAGTAGATAATCATATTATTTAACAGTTAATATTTGAAGTAAGCTAGGTAAGTAAGTATTTTGGAAATAATAAAAAATTAAGTAGGAAAAAAAAAAAAAATTTTTAAAAAAATTAAACCAAAAAAAAAAAAAAAAAAAAAATAAAACCTTCTTAGTCTTAATGATAATTGAGCTCCTAAACTAATATGAGTGACTAATTTTGAGTCGGCGCCAAACAAACTAGCAATTGAATTAGGTAAACCGTAAAATGAATTTCAAAAAGGGACCAAAAATCATCATCCCCACGAGAAAAGAATGTAAAGACGTTGCAGCCGGCAGACCCCCCCATCTACGGATCAACCTGGTATACAGATGGATCAAGACTTGGGGGAATGTCCGGCGCAGGAGTATACGAAGAAACTACAAACAGAGAAATCTCAGTTCCTCTAGGCAAATACGTCTCAGTGTTCCAGGCCGAAGTATATGCTATACTCACCTGCATTCAGGAAAGCCTTGTCAACAGAAGTCGAGGACCTATTCTCATCCACTCGGACAGCAAGGCAGCAATCATGGCGATAGGATCAAACAAGATCACATCCAAATTGGTGTCCGAGTGTAGAAGCACCATAGAAAGTTTGAAAAAAACAAGGAAAGTCAGCTTCATATGGGTACCAGGACACATAGGTGTTCTTGGGAACGAAGAGGCAGGCAGAGTAGCCAAGATTGGATCGGGAAAGACTCCAATTGGACCGGAACCAATCTTGGGAATACCCAATAGCATGGCCACCTCGAACATGGAGGGACTGCTGCAGAAGCAGTTCATCAAAACATGGCAGGAGGCGCCGTGCAAGAGGCAATCGAAGTTCCAAATGAAGGGGCCTTCGAAGAAACTATCAAGAGAGATCCTGTCACTCAACAGACGGGATATCAGGGCTGTGACTGGGCTCCCAACGGGACACAATCACCTGAACAGGCACATGGAATTCATCGGGATCACAGATGATCCCATATGCAGATGGTGCCTGGAAGATGACGAGACATCGTCGCACATCCTTACTGAGTGCCCCGCTCTGGTGCACCAGAGGGAGATCAACCTGCGTAGCATAATTCTGAATCCAGAAAATGTCAAAGAACTCCGGAACCAGCCCACCACGTGCACAGAAGAAGAAGAGTCTATTTCTCCGCCAAATTTCTTATATACCCGAATTTCCAACTTCCGGACAACTCTCCTAATTTCCGTAAGAACCATCCTCGGGCAATTACGAACATTAAAAAAAATTTGCCAAATCGGTTCAGCCGTTGTCACGTTTTGCGCTTACAAAGAATCGAAATTAATTTTCATTATATAGATTATTTCATCAGTTATTGTAAATATCCGTTTTTACCAGTTTTTGTCTCCGAAGTTGTGATTACTATCACGTTTCCTTTGTCTTGAATATCATTTAGATATTTGTCTTAGTTGATTTCGCGTACAAGCACCAGTCAATCCAATTATCAAACACACCTAGAAATACCAAAATATAGTTATAAAAAGGATGAACTTTAAAAATATCACGATTTATTACCTACTATATTAAATAGTTCTCATCTGGCTCTTCTTGCATCATTTCTAGTGAAAACCGACTACTTTTTCGCTTCGTAGACCACATCTTGCTTTTATAAGAGTAGGAGATTCAAGCCGGTTCTGGCTCTCCCCCCCACCACTATGACGTCACATGTGACCTTGAATGGTTGCAGGTGTTGAATGTATGTGTGTTTGAACTTGAAATTTGACTTTGAGATTTGTCATTGAGTTTTGACATTGGGTTTGGTCGACTTTGAGATTCGACTACAGTTTTGACCTTGAGTTTGACCTTGAGATTCATAACATTAAGTTTTGACTTTGAGATTTGACCTTGAGTTTTGATGTTGGGATTGTTTCGGCAACCTAAAGATTTGATCTCGATGTTTGTTTGACCTTAACTAAAGCTGTGGTGTAGGCATACATATTCTGTGTAGTCATGACCTTCATGAATCCTTGCACTCTCCAAGCGAGGAGGGTGTTTATCCAGTGAGAGAGCTAAGAGTGAACTGCGAGTATTGATGAGTGTGATGATGGTCAAGTGACCTTCACACCCCCATCTACTGGAAATGGGGTGGGGATGTCTCTTATAAAATGTGTGGAGTCGTTGATGAGAAATCAGATGTTAGATAATATCATCAGAGTGAATACAGAGTACGAGAAGTTTCTCAATTCAGTGAGTGTATTTTTTATAAGGTGAAATAATCTATATTTTTTCATACAGTCTTACTATGTCTTTTCTTCCAAAAGTTGTGGATTTGAAGAGAATCAATACTTCAATAATTGAAAAGAGGGTGGGAGCTTTTGAACAGAGACCAATATCATCATTACCCATCGGTAAAGCTTTCAACATACTTGGTATGACGATTTGTATAACCCGATATGGGAGATCTATTCTAATGACATTACGTGATGATAATGATACTTTATTCAAATCATGGTTGTCAAAAAGTATTTCGGATGAATTCAATGCGGACGATGTCAGTTGCATAAATGCTTCAGATTTCAAATATACAATAACATATTTGGGTCAGAGTCCACAAGTAGCAGGAACTTTGAGAACTCGACCTCTAGTAGAATTCAACTACATTAAATGATAATATTGTTTATATGTTAATAGTTAGGATATAGTGATTTTATGTTGAATATAGATATTTCTCCATTAAAAAATAACATTCAGTGTAGAAGTACTATATTTGGAGCATCACATTTTTCTCATGTAAGTAAAATTATTTGAATATCAATAGAATATATTAACAATTCTTTTTTTCGTTTCAGTTTTCAATATGTGGATGCATTACTCGAGTCAATGTTGGACGGAAGCCATGGACATCAATACAGCCATCGAGAGATTGAACTCCTACTTGAATGCTTTGAGTCAAGATGTCCTCCATGCTACAGTCTATGATTTGAATGTTTGCTTCGATGAAGATGAAATCCAAAGATTTGCTCATTTATC